>JASDQU010225958.1:1802-14676 GCA_032191745.1 Picea mariana | reverse complement strand
CAAACATTTCTCGAGGGAAGACTCATTCTCTCCAGGTTACACTTTGTTTAGTGTTGGAAGAATGGCCCAAGGTGGGAAATAGTCTAGGTTCAGAAATCAGAAACAATCCTTCTTCCTTGGTTGAGAAGAATGGGGCAGATAGCCCATTATTGATATTCTATATTGAGGGAAAACATTCTTTTAGACCTCACAGATGTGAGTGAAAGATTGGCCCAGATGATTATTATTGATGTTCTATACTAAGGGAAGACACTCTTTCAGATCTCACAGACGTGAGTGAAAGATTGGTCCAAATGATTCAGTTCTTGTCATAACATTGTTTCCATGCAGGTTACTATCAGATATTTGTTATGAAGAATGAATGACAGTAGATATGATGTTGTTTGTGATTGTGTTTCACAAGTTTGAGTAGTTGTGTACTACTGGAATAGACACAGGTGTGTTCTATTAATTGATATTGTACCAGTTGTCATAGGAGATTATACAGTCGGATAATAATGATAGGTTCTCGTGGTGCTACCAGTTGAATGGTCTGTTGTGCTCAAGACCATACCTCCCTAGATAGGAGGGAGTGTTAATATTATGGTAGCTTTGGGAGGTATGAACCTCTATTGTGACCTATGGTGAGACTAGAATCCTCCGAAAGGAAGCAAATAATTAAAGGAAACCCTAGACAAGTTGTCGGCTGAAAAAATATATTTAAATTGAATTTATTGATGCCCAGAAGGAGAAGTCGACCCCAGTTAGACTAGCTAGTCCACTATAAATACAGGGCGCCAGTTTCATTATTTCACATCTCATCAGTTGCAGTGAGAGCTAAATCTGCGTAGGCATCAACATTTTTGTGCGCAATTTTTCTAGGAGAGATGGAAAGTGGTGCGCTAGCTTCTGGGTGGGATCATCTATTCAGTTTAAGTTTCTATGCTCTTGCTTGGTGCATTTAGCCTCTCTTGGCTATTGATTGCTACCAGGATTCTCTTCTCGGTCAAGGTCAAGGTGCTTGGAGGGTGGCTTCGGCCTGTGGTTGGGTGACGAAGGTATCATCGATGGTTAAATGAGCACAATCCTCTATATTCTAACAATAATTACTTTGCTTACAAGGTGTTAATCCTAATAACTAATAGAGCTATCAAACTAGTCTATCATACTCTATCACATCTAGTTTCAACCTATGTATGGTATTCATTCATCTTATGTATGAGCTTATTCTATAATCAAACCATAACCTTTATAAACCTCGTGTATATATTAAGCAAGTAACTATCCTCAATGCTAGTAAACCAAATCAATGGAAACCATAAGTAAGCTCAATATCACTATTACAACAAGTCTAACTTCTCACTAGTTATGGAGAGCTTGATTACCCTATTCAATTACTATGATAGTGTTGTTGATTAGTCATAGGATCTCACATATTACTTATACCAAACATAGGTACTGCTACTACTTGTTATGTTATGTTAGATACGGATACTAAGAGCTTTGCTTTCTCAATATTGGTTCCATATCAATGATTACCATGAAAGTGATAAGTGTACATGAATGAAGATAGCTTACTCAACTCTGATTGATGACAGATATGCTTATAGCTCCATCATGTTCTAAGATGTGTCATCATGTGTATTAGTTTTGAACCAATGCACTCTAATCATATGGTAAACTAAGTACTATTATTGTGCTTACTATAGAAAGAAATGGTATTCATATACAACTCTATTACAGTGAAATACAATATGTACAGGTAAGGTATCATACTAATGGGAATCAACTTCCTGGTAGTTACATTACTGATATGTGATTAATGTGATCTATTACACCTAATTAGTACATAACACTGAGAATACAACTAGTAGTGCGCTCTAGTGATACTCGTATTCATAGTAATGATGTTTTTCTAAGAAAGTAGTGAGATTATACTAGTATTATCATAAAGCTACCTTATTACTGTAATCATTGAAAGGCGGAGTTGATCAGTAATAAAATTCATACAGGCTTGTGTCTAGTTATCTTACTTATCTTCATTGATTAGTACAGATCTTAGAGCATAGTGAACCCAGGTTAAGTGATATGTTACTTATATGGATGTAATTACTGTAAATACGTGGATTGATAGTGCTTATGAAACAGGTTAGTTTTCACAGCTTGCAATAGGTTAGCTATTGACTAGTAATCCCATTGATTCACTCTATTCATTACTAAAAGGATATGTACGTTGTACTACGAGTCAACATATAAGAAATACCTGGAATTAACATGTGCTTGTTTCCGGCTTAGTATTGAGATCACTAATGACTTGTTATGTGTACTCATATAACTCAATCATGCTAATCACTACTACTAATTTAGTCTTGTTATGTAAGTGTAATAGAGTAAGTAACATCTGCTTGGTTAATATGGATAAGCTTATGATCCTAATCAACATTATTACTTATACAAGTAAGAGTCATTACGATTAACACAAGGGTTGTAACAATGAAACTAGTATGTTACCCTTATAAGAATTCCTGTAATTAAACTATAGTAGTAAAAACTATCATAACTCAATACAAGAGTAAGATTCTACATATGGAGATCATACTAAGCTAGATATGTACACGTTTATCTATCAGTATTATGTAAGCATAGTGTAATAACCCATATTATGATATAACTATTACATCAAACGTATAGGTATAAGTCACTATCATGTTTACATAGAATAAGGTATGATAATGAATTAATACCATTCATCTTACTAAGCTTATAAGCACGTATCCAATATGTAAGGGTTCAATATTAGGGATATACGATTAGGTCTTACTTGTGGTACAAGTAATACAAGATGATGCTTACTGTGCATGATACTAGCTTAACTCTTATGAACACTTCATCATAGAACTATACATAAGTAGTGTGTTGTATAAGAATAACCTATGTAGAAGCAAGTAACACTGTAATCACTTTCACATTATCTATAACTCTCTACATTGAATATCACAATACCATCTCTTTCCATATTCATATAGGCATTATGTGTAATCAATGGCAATAGTTGAGCTCACAATCAATACAACGAATCAAATTGCTTATCTCAACTTACAGATTTGATTAGTATGGATAAGTTTACAGTGTGTTCATTACAACAAGTACCTATGTTTCCCTAATTAACTACATTGTCATTACTATTCATATTTGTATAATCTTATAACATAATCAAATCATGATAATCTAATAGATATGGTCATAACGTTAACATACAAGTACTGGTATTACAAGAAGGTTCTTTATTATCACATCAATTAGATATGGTAATAGCTCAATAGTATTGATATGTCATTACGCTATGCTTACTGTAACTATGAAACAAGTTGTAACTACTAGTATCAATCCCGTATAAGTAGTATGAGTTATCCTAATAAGGTAATGCTGAGTGAGAGCCATTGGCGAGTATTAACATGATCTTGTATAGGTGCTTGTAAGTGTAATAGAGTCTCAGATCGATTACTAATCTACTTACCTTATACTGATCTCAGTCTGGTAAAGGATAGTGTGATTAATGAACATAACATTGAAGTCATACTAATCTGTACTAGTAACACATACTGGTTTCTCTATACAATTGATGTGATTAGTGTTATTCATTATGGATAAGTAAGATCATAATCAATGTAAGTAATAGAGATAGTGATATCATAATAACTGATACGATCAAGTAGTGTGAATAACGATATTTCAATAGCTACGAGTAATAAGGGATACAATTCCAAGTAAGGTAATCATGTTGACATAAACTTTATTCTAAGAGTTTACACATATGATATAGAAACACTAGTAACACTTATGAATCAATGCACTTGTTAGAGCTTATTAGTATAGTGAATACTAGTCATCTTAATCTACATGGGTTTAGTTCTAGTACACTAACTATGACAAGATGCTTAGTACTAATACGATGATTAACCTTATCGAACTCATATGTATAAGTTAAATAGTACTACAAACATTACTTAGCTTGTTTCCATTAGATTGATTTCTATAGAAACTCAACTGATTAATGAACATAACATTGAAGTCATACTAATCTGTACTAGTAACACATACTGGTTTCTCTATACAATTGATGTGATTAGTGTTATTCATTATGGATAAGTAAGATCATAATCAATGTAAGTAATAGAGATAGTGATATCATAATAACTGATACGATCAAGTAGTGTGAATAACGATATTTCAATAGCTACGAGTAATAAGGGATACAATTCCAAGTAAGGTAATCATGTTGACATAAACTTTATTCTAAGAGTTTACACATATGATATAGAAACACTAGTAACACTTATGAATCAATGCACTTGTTAGAGCTTATTAGTATAGTGAATACTAGTCATCTTAATCTACATGGGTTTAGTTCTAGTACACTAACTATGACAAGATGCTTAGTACTAATACGATGATTAACCTTATCGAACTCATATGTATAAGTTAAATAGTACTACAAACATTACTTAGCTTGTTTCCATTAGATTGATTTCTATAGAAACTCAACTTCTTAAGCATACTATGATTACTATACTAGCTTAATCTGATGCCAATTCATTACTGGTTTCATGTTATCTATGGAGTTATAAGAGTGTAACTATTCATAATACTTACATAACCATTCTACTTAGTAAGCTACTAGCTCTCATTAATACCACATGTTCCATCATTGCAATACTATACCTATGCTTATGAATCATTGTTTCTATTAGCCCATAGTAAGAGTGTAGTTATGGATAATACGTGATAGCTAAACTAGTATGATGTCCATTACTCTTAACAAGTGTAATCACCAGTCTATAAGCAGGTATAAATGGGTGTACTATTACGATTGAATGTTATGGTCGCAATAAGTTGTAACACCAAGTTGTGTACTGCATACAAGTAATGCTTGAACTATCACCTTTGGTTAAACTAAACACAATGATTATGAAATAACATAACACAAGTTAGTACAACAAGTACAGGTTATGGGTTGTATTCACTTCTCCTTATTCAATATCACTATGTTCGTAATTATGTCAATATCGTAATCACCCTAAGCTTGTGTTTCCATTGAACCAAGATTCATATTAGATTGGTACTAGTTTCAACATAGATAAAAAAGGTAATCATTGAGGTTACACATGTTTGTAATGAATGATAGTATAAGCATAATAAAGCTTAATTACGGTGCAGAAAAGCAAGTGGCTCTACTGGAGAATATGACTTGGCTGGAACCCCCCAAAACGCCTAGTGCCTTATTGCATGGAGGGAAGGGAGCACTTGGGAAAAGAAAGAAAAGAAAGCTGGAATACTCTCGGACAGATACCTATATCGTTTAATTGTGTGTAAATGGAATAAAAACTTACTATTTATTCAGCTAGACTAGAAGTTTGACAGTTACCCTTCATTGGATAGATCATTGGAACTTCCCCTTATTTATTATATAGCCAGCCAGAAACTTTAGCAGATATCACATTTAACTGCCTTATTTATTATTCATCAAGTCAAAACTGATGAGACACGACTGGATGGATGATCGATTCCACAAGGACCTTCGAGTAGGATTCCCTTTCTCCCCTAGATGATATGGCGGGGTGACTGGATGGGATGATCAATTAGCCAAAGACTTACTTGTCAGAGCTTCCCATGTTGCATGCGTGCAGGATGGTCCATTAGCCAGAGAGAAAAGGGTTCCCTTTAAGCAGATATTTTTGAATTGTTGGATGACTTGAATTATGGTCCATTAGAGCAACCTCGTTGGATGCATAGGCTTTAGACTGCTAGGAGATGCTTCATCAAACTTGCCTTTAGGAAGACCTTAGGAGGTACCACTATCAACCCAGGAGTGGATTGCATAAAATAACAACCTTACCCTTATTTTTATTACTTCTGAAAGACTAGGATATTGAGTGAGTGGATGGATCGACCTGGAAGAGACGTAGAAGAGGAGAGGAGGATGGCATGCTATGAACCACCCCCTTGATTTACCAAATCTTTACCTGCAACAACTAGATCTATAGCCTTATATCACAACTGAATGAAAGAACTTAGGAAGAACTTCTTAGGCTTTCTCTTCTCAATATGGGAGAGATGACACAACTTTACCCTTTCTCTTGATTACTCCCTTTACACACTACCACAACACCTAGACCTGGTAGTAGCCCTCCACCTTCCTTAATGAAGAAGCGCTTACTGACTCTAATCAAGCACTTAATAACTCTATTCGAGCACTTAATGACCCTATATTCGAGTGTAAGAGTCTAATTATGGGAAAGGAGTACCAAAGGTTCCTATCCTTATTCATTTCATTCCTTGTTGCACGAAGCTTTATTGATTGTTTGTCATGTGAAATTAGTTAGGTTAGGTTAGTGGAATACTTCGTTAAGGCAACTTCGGCCTATAGAAAATTTCCATTTTGGTAAGGGGTCTTACCCTACCTTAGGAAAAAATAGCAAGTAGCCTTGCTTGGAATGGGCTTGGACCATGTCTCCCGAACAATCTCAATACATATGGGCGTCGGATAAGCCCAATTGAGAAATGATAGGTATAGGGGGGATCAGGTGTTTCACGTCTTACCGCAGTGCTAAGCATGTTGATGCTTACTTAGCTTACACTCTTATCTTACATAAGCTAGTGTCACAAGAATTATGATCCTTATACCTCAACTTGCACTAGAGTCTTACATATATTATGCATAATCACTTGATCACTACTATGTGTAAGCTTTGATACGAGTTAGTTATGTAAAGTATGTGTGTTACTTCTATATTGACTCTATTACAGCTTATTGATATTGTACATACTATTCCACTTATCATGGAGAAATTGTACCTTATTAACCACACTAAGTGAGTTAAGCTATACCAGTAATGATTAATACATTATGGAGATTACTTATACTTCTATAATATCAGATACGTATACGTGTAGAAAGTATGATCAGAGTGCTCTGTATGAATACGTATCATGTATAAGCTCTATGATTACTGTGATTTCACTCTATACCTTACCTCATAAGCATGAAAGTTGTGATATTATAAAGAATACATAGCTTGAACACCATTGAAGACGTACCAATCCTATTGCTTTTTCTTATTCCTTTTGTCATCTCCAAATCAATGTCTTGTACTGGTTCAATTTGGTGTAGAGATAGTCAAGTTAAGATAAGAAATGGTTATCATACTATACAGTGTATCACCTTACTAACTAGGGATTTCAATTACCCTTATCATATGCGTATTTTCCCTAATGGAGTTTCTAGTATCAGCTAAATGACACATCATCTGTGGATTAAAAGATGAACAAGCCTCCATGTATGGGAATAACATAGTAATCATACTAAGATATCATACCACTAGTACTTTCCATATACAACACGTATCGCATAAGCTAACCCGGGATCATATATGGTAGTCTATGGTATTCATAGTAATCATAACACTGGTGCACTTCTATCAACTAAGATTTTATTACAGTGTAAGTATTTCTCATATCACTTATCTTGTTCTTATGGTTCTACTTTACCTACTTCTATTCATAACAAGTTCTTACATATTACTCATACTTGTCACTATATCAGGGAAAGCCTTACCATGTGTTACCAGCTTAATGGGCTTCAACTATTCACACAGATTAATGGAATCACTTCTATGTATAAGCTTCCTGTTTCATTACAAGGATTAGCTCAATTCACACATTGATATCATGGTATTACTAGTGGGCAAAAACTATAACTACGAGCGTAATCATCACTATATATGTAATTACACATGATCTCTTGTTATACACATGTCATATTAGCTTATGTTACCCTTATCTTTGTATTGAAATCAATTACACACCCTTTATTATGGAGAGTATTATCACCATTAGTATTCCATAAGTAAATATGAACTATCAGTTGTAATGGTCAAGCATAGGGTAAAGTATGATAACCTTTATCTATAATAGCTAGTATCATTGCCATTATAGCCCATGTATTATGCATAGTGATATCAAAGCTTGTACACGTTAAATTGAGCTTGTTGTATAAGTCATAAGCTTATCCATAATCAGATCAATGGTGTTCAATCATTCCATATAAGCTACTAGTATATAATCATAGTGCCACCCCTATTCAAGATAAGTTGGTAAGAATTATTACACCTGTACAGTTCAATCTTGTATAATCTGTAAGCATTAACCTAATAAAATCAATGGTATTGGGATTCCATATCATCTGCTAATTATAATAATAATAATTATTTATTATTATCATTTACTTATTATATATATTATTTAATAATCAATAATTATATTATTAATTATTAATCTAGGAGAATGTCTTCCCGATGTTTTCCAAACATCAACACTCCCTCTCAATGAGGGGGTCATTTTTCATCATGCCAAGCTTGTCTCTGAAGTATACAAACTTCTCCCTAGACTCATGACACTTTTTTGTCAGTCTTGGGAGATGTCTCTCTCCTACCTGAACCGAGGAGAAACTCCTTCTGTGGCTCTCCATTTGAGACAATTCACTCTCTGTGAGATTAGTATCACTCTAAGTCTGCATGTGATATCATATAGCATCTTGACTCTTTATCATTTCTTGTAAAATCACCATGACTAGGATAAATACTACACCAAGGTATTTCACCATAGGTAGACCCCTGTGAGCGAATGTCATCTTGATGCTAACTGATGCGTGGAAATCACCTCAAGCACCTCGAGTCCATACCATTCCTCGTCATGATCAAGGAAGGACTATGCATGGGCCCATTTACCACAAGTACACCTTTGTGATAAATGTATCCTATCTCCCTTGTTATGCAACCCAATCTAGGAGAAGGTCCACCTAATGTTGAAACATCAATACTCCCTCTTAGCTAGTGAGGTATCTTTCCATAGTAGTACACACCTACTGTCCAGAGACACATATCCTCCACGAGTGTGTTGGCAACCATTTTCATTCCATATTTTCCTTACAAGTTGCCTACACAAGGGTTTTGAACCCTCAATACTCGTCGCAACTTTTTAAAATGACACCATTATCTTTTGCTTTTGCATACTTGCTTTTCGTTTTCATTTTCACGACTGCAAGCATGAAAACCCATAGTTGGAATTCATGTTGATTGCATTAAAATTATCATTTGGTTTATCATGGACCTACTTGAACCTGGTCACACATTTATCAAAACACCAAACCACCACTCACTTTGCATTTGACTATTGTTAATATGGTTTCGATTTATAAATTCGTTGATGCAATGGTTATTCAATATTTTGGTGTCTTTGATCAAATCGTTGATGCAATGGTTTTATTGAACACATTAATTTTGGGGTCAAATCGTTGGTGCAATGTTTGACATATTGGTTTCTTTTAAATCATGTAAATGCCATTGTTTATTTAACATTCGGATCGATTTTTGGTTATGTATACCATGGTTTTTTGATAATTCATTTGATTAAAATCTTTTTGGATATGCATTGTTATGATTTGAATAGGCGTTGTTGGTCGTACAAACCTAACATGATATTTTTACATGGTCCCAATTTACTCCACCACCCACGCACGCATAAGCATTAACGCTCTGTCTTGCATTTCGGGTTGCCTTTGCCTGTTTTGGGGAAGCTGCAGGAAAAATGGTTTTGTGTCTATCCTGTCAAACCCTGTCGTCGATTACCTTGTTGATTTTATGCTATCAGCTATGGCTCCTATAGTGCAAATTGAGCCCAATGGCATCCAAACTTTGTTGTTGTTTGATAACGCCCGAGAGGACCTAGAGAGGAATGGTTGGAGGGTTTTTATTGAGAAGTTCGAGGGTTTCAACCTCGTAGTCGCTCAACAATTTTCACTTAAATTTGATGGATGCAGGGCCAAAGTTGGGGACATCCAACTCGAGTTGAACGAGGATTTCCTTAGCTCATCCACTGGTCTGCCAGACGAAGGGAAGAAATGGTTTAAAAATTCGAAGGTTGATGAAGTACCATGGCCACTGTTGTTTACCTCAAGGAAAATCAACAGTTGCGACAAAGGTATGCCAGTTACAGCTCTTAAGTCTAGGTGGCATGATTTGTTGGCTATTATCAAGCAATTCATTACATGCGAAGGTAGATACGATGTAGTTTTCCTATACCACCTATGACTTCTCATGAGTTTCATAGATTTTCCTTTAAATATGCCACATTTCCTCCTTCAGAGTTTGTATAAAATGGCTAAACGTTTCAAGAGGGAGAAAGCAGACTCCAGCCTCTTCCAACATTGTTTAATTAAAATTATTATAGTTCATCAATTGAGGTTGAGTGGTGATTGTTGGGAAGCTTTCTTGTTGAGGAATGGCTTTGCCAGTCCTGAAATTGGACAAGTTGACAAGACTGTGGTTATATAAACCCTTTTTGATCCTATCGTGCCCCCTCCTACACTCTTACCCTATGTTGAACCCTCAACCTACCCGAACGATAACCTACCCAACACCCTACCTCACTCATGTCTAAAAGAAAATGTTAAACCTGTTAAGAGGTCTGCTAATAAAAAGGGTGAGGGTAACAACCATGTCAATAACAAAAGTAAAAAGGTTGCATGCTAGGTATCAAGGTGTGCTCACAATAAACCTAAACAAAACACAGACCAATAGCCAATTCTGTTGAGTGAAGATTCTGATTCCGAAATCAAGCGGTTTCTAACCGAGGAGTATCCATACTCGCACGGCCTTTGTTCACTCAAGCCCTATGACTATGTGATGAACCTCCCGCCATGCCTTAGAGATGACCCCAACTTCCCCGGGATCAAACTCGACAGTGGAGCCGCTGGTAAATTAAGAGATTCCTCACCTGTAATTACACGGCCTGATGAACCACAGTGCAATGAATGCAAGTCGTGGCTCGATCGATATTATACAGACGTCCCTTTGCTCCAATCCCAAAACAAGTCCTTGGAAGACCGGGTAAATGTGCTAACCAAAGAAAACGACAGGTTGCTAGCTAATGATTAAAGGTAGAAGACCACAGGCTCTATTGCTTTCAAAAATGTAGAGGCGGCCACTGCCATTGTTAATTCAAAAATAGCTTGATTGAATCGAATCTTTGAAACCAAGGTATGGGATTTCAAGAATGATTTTAAAATGATTTTGTTTGCTTTGAATTAGCATAAACGATTTGTTTTCTCAATCACATCTATTTCTGTTATGATTGAATTGACACAATACGATTATGTTTGTAAATAATAACTAGCTACAGAATCGTGAGATTCTGTAGCTAGTCATAAAAATTTGAATTTTTGTTGATTTTACAACTAAACACAATCTGAAATCGTGTATTCTTGTGCATTTACAGGTACACACGAATTTCAAAGGAAATTTGAATTGACTGTGGCATCTTTGAACATGCTTTTTCTTTACATACTTTTGGATTAGGCTATTAGTCTTGGATAGAAATAGGAATTTGGGAGATTGTTCCCATAATTTTTGCAACAACTTTGATAATTTCCACAAGGAATGTTTGATCTTGTGGCCTTTATATATGTATTATTTTTGTAAAAAAAACCAATCACTACTTGGGAGAAGAGACTATGGATTGATGATTACTCGGACTCGAATGAAAGTAGATGTTTGTATGGCTTTAGCTTCAATATATCATACTTTTGTTCAAGTTTTTCTTCATTTCAATTTGTAATCAAATTATTGACTACTTTAGATATCATAATTTGTTACAGGTTGATGGGATGGGATTTAAATAGTGTCCATATTTGATGTCTCTCATTTTACATACAACAATTATCCTGTTTCAATTTAATAAACAGAGGGTTAATCTTCTTTGTTAAATGAGCAGTTATATACAAATCTTTGCACTGAGATTTATCTTAATGTAATCTTTTGTAAATTATGAAATTTTTGTTGCTACATCCTTTGCATGTTCTGTCATTAGCATTCAAAAGCATTTTTGCTTCGTGTTTACGTGAAGTATTGGAAAATCTGGTGCGGGTTGGCCTCATCAAACAGTGAAAGAAGATGTTATGTACAGGACGAGTATGAGGTGATAATTTCAGGTCAGTTTGCTATTTTATTTTAATAGTTTAATTAATATAAGAATTCTCTGTAGTTTAGATACACAGTACAGATCGTTATTTTTATTGCTTAACGAGATAGCTATCATTTCATTTCTTTTTCATAAAAGTTATAAAAATAAAAAAATACTAGCTTCGTTGTCATAAGACAATTCATATATGATTTTGCATATTTCGATCAAAATTTGCATTTTGTGAATACTGTACATATGATAGAGATTTAAATATATCAATACATTGTACATTTAATAAGTAGGATTACTATTTCATTAATATTAATTAGCGAACTGTGAATATATATTAGACTTGTATATAGTTTGCAGCAACTGTTTTTTCACTTAGATTAGTTTCTTTAGCTTAGTTTTTTTCACTTTCCTAGGACCTAGATTGGCCAACGGAGCCGCTAAACCCATCAGAGTGGATTAATCCAAACGGCTTGGGTTATTTAGACAACCCTGGACCAGATTCACTCCTCCAGTTGACGAGCGGTCCATTTCACCCGTCAATAAATGGCGCTAGAAGGAGGGCCGACTGACAAGCTGGTCCTATAGGAGCCTTTATTTTAAATGTATTCAATTCCCCCATGGCTCCCCAAATCACTGTGTTGGAACATGCTTTCAACTTCTCACTACCCAATGTTCCCAACGAGACAATCTCTCACTTGTCCAAACTCACCTTTGATGGTGGAGGCAATATATATGCTAAAGCCCACCTTAACAAGTTTTGGTGCAAATGCATCAAACATGACATCTCAGATTTAAGAGTTTTATGTAGATTGTTCTCTTTTACTTTTAGAGGCCAGATTAAACATTGGTTTGAATCCTTTCCAGC
>JASDQU010225955.1:0-11004 GCA_032191745.1 Picea mariana | reverse complement strand
TGAAATGATTGTGGGTAACACTATCACCATTGGTCACCATGCTAGGGTAGTGTCCCCCAACTATTCTCTTGAAAGAAAAAGCAATAAGACAAAAATATAAAAGGCATTGAATGGGCTTGGAAACATTTGCATCCATGAGAAGGTGTAGCTCACCCTCTTCAAAGGCACCCACAGGTAAGCCATACATTTCCCTGTCATCACTGCACCCTTGCTCAAACATCTCCATACCACCTCATCCACTTGCATGACCTGGATTGGTCTTCACCTAGAAACATCATGTTATCGCACAATTTGTAGTTAAGGTTAAAGACGGATCAAAGAAAGGCAAACTGGGGTAACTGAGACTATCCCACCACTGTTACCTCAATGGGATAGCTCTTTTTGTTTAGGGTGGTAGGCCCAGAGGAGACATCCCCGGTGACCTGGGGTTTTGAGAAGGCAAAGGTTTGAAAGGCTAAGTATAATATTCCCCTCACAAGTCATCATCAATCAGAAAGTCCTGGCTAATCAACCAATAAAGATAAGTAACAACCAAAAAGTGTACCTGCCCGAGACAAAGCAACAAGAAAACTATAGATGTGCAAGATTACTTGCTGGTTAGTACTTCATATAAAAGATTTTATGATAATAAGAAATTGACCAATAATATTGATGAAGTAAATCAATGTTTATAAAATAGCTATGATTAGACAATGTCACTTCACAATAAATGCTAAAGAAACTTTGCAATGATGAATAGCAATCAATGTAACAATACTAGGAGCAACGCTTTAGCCAATCATTCAATTGCTTTAAAGATAAATAAATGTTGCATAGAGATGTTTATAGCATGAATAGATGACGATAGAAATAGGGTTAGTGATTGTTAGTTTAAGCTAGGGTTAGAAGGATTAGTAATCGTTCAAAGTATTTGGATGTGTGTACGATCAAGGTACTCAACACAAGAAGTCTTATATCAGTGCGTTATTAGGGAAAATGGAGTCAAAACAATTGCAAATGTTGAAGGGTTGTGATGCTAGTGATATGGCTAAAGAAAAGAGGATTAATTGTTGAGGTGTTGCTAAGGCAAGGCCTCAACAATGAAACCCTAGGGGAGAAAGGCTCACTAAGGTGTAGAAACTCTAAGACTTAGTGCTTTTTCCTCCTTCTTCAGCTTATTAACAAGATAAAAACGGCTAGCTTTAATGATAAATGTTATGGCTAAGGACAAGAGGGTTTAATGATGAAGTGTTGCTAAGGCAAGGCTTAATCAATCAATCCCTAGGGAAAACAACTCACTAAGGTGTAGAAAACCTAGGCGTTAGTGTGTTTTCTCCTTCCTTGGCTCAAAGACAAGATAAAAAACGGATAGGCTAAAAGAGTAGGAGTAGAGTGTTGCTATGGCAAGGCTCTATCTACTTAAGCAAATTAAAATGGCTCTTGGCTTATCTTAGTAGGGACATGAAACAAGGACACCAACATGTGCTTGTCCCCTAGGGTTTAATCCAACAAATTATAATAACAAAATGCAAGTAAACAAATACTATAACCATTCAATGAAGAAGTGTTTTGCAGAAATTCACTTACATTTATCAAGCATTCATATAACCATACCCTAGTTGTAAACCTTCCACCAAGAAAATTTCCAAAATAGTAAAGAAATAGACTCCTTCAACAAGTGTGCGTCAATTTTCAGCCAAAATCCCTATAGAAGGGCGCAAATTTCAGACCTCACTATGTGTGAGTGAAAGATGATGTCCAAAAAAAGGGTTTTATCTCTCTACTTATACAATACAAATGACCTTAATTAAGTTTTAGGTCACCAAAAGGCTAACAAGGCCAAAATACCAAATAATATTGTTTTACATTAAATTTCATAAATTAAACCCTAATCAAGCAAAAGCAAGACGTCATGCCCTTTCTAGGGTGATGTTAGCCCTTTTTAGGAAAGCATAGGCCTCCTGGAGCAAAACATTAGCCCTCCTTGGGCTTCTCCAAGCTACCACACGTGCCATAATTGCCATGATTGCCTGCCAAAAACGTCCACAGTGCTGGATGATGTCATGGGCATCTTGGTGACGTCATGGGCCTTCTAAGGCCAACGTTCCAGTGGAGAGGGAAAACCCCCCCTAGGTAAGGCTCTGTCAGGGTGCCTCTGTGGAACGTCCTCCTCTTCTCCGGTGCAAACACATATGTCTTGTCTCTACCCCCTGTTGGGGTCTCAACATCCATTCGGTGGGCTCTTTAGCCCCATGGAGGTCCAAACTAATCATCTCCCTATGTGTACCTATCCAATATGGTACCTGTCTATCGGGTATGATCTTGCACATCAACGGATACGCCCTCCATGGACTCATAAGTCACAGGGATCATAGCAATGTTAATCACATACAATCATCAATTTTATTAAACATGTGCATAAAACCCCTTTTACCCAGTCAAATGCTCAAAGACATTATACAAATTTGCAAGGCTAATTTGGAGGAGGTGACAGGGCATCCTATTGGGATAGTGTCCACTAGAAAAGGGATGTTTCCGGAGGAGATCGAATATAAGTCATGTATATGGGTGAGGTGGATAAGGGATGTCCTGACAAGGGGTGCAGTGATAGCAGGGAAATGCAAGGCTTACCTGTGGGTGCCTTTGTAGAAGGAGAGTTGCACCTATCCTGGATGCAAATGTTTCCAAGCCCATTCATGCCTTTTATCTTCATTTATTTATTGCTTTCTTCTTTCAAGAAGCTAATCAGGGGACACTTCCCTGGTGTGGTGACCAGTGGTGGCAATGTTACCCACAAGCACTTTCACGGAAATGAGAAGGTTGGCTCGTGATGAGAGCCCCTTTCTCTTGGCCATGCAACCAAGAACCACTACCCTGGCGTGGTAACCAGCTGATAGTAGTGTCATACCGTTAGGTACCCATGGACCTAAGAGGCTGGCTCGTGATGAGACCCCCTATCCTCTGACTAGGTCTTGTTTTATTATTTTTATGGGTCCCTCTTGTTTCTTGCTGAGAAACTTTTTATTGCTATCTCGGGGATCTCTGGGTGAAGCATCCCGAGGTTTTATTTTCTAGACTTTTATATTTTGCCAACTGCTTTTACCTTCTGGGCCTTTAGCCCCTTCTTCCCACAAGGCAAGGTAAAACCCTTAAATTATTGTCCAACCCAATGCCCAGACCAATGTAATGGGATGGATGAGTGGGAAGTAAGATGGAAAGTGATAAGTATGACGGGAGCGGATGATGACTTTTCATGAACCCCCCCAGTGGAAACTCAAAACCTATGGGCACAAGCTTACTAGGGCATCATGTCATTCCCCCTAGACATGGTCAAGTGGATAAGTATAAGATCCAAGCACCCATTAGAAACAAAAATAACTAAATGCACATATTCAAAGGTTTTAAGGATCAGAGTGACACATACCATGATACTCGGACTCATTACCTCATGGAGCAAGAACCATCTCTGATACAGGACCAAACCGAGGTGATGGATGTTGTTGTTGTTGACAAAGTGGAAGCGTTGAAAGGAAAAAAAGATGGGCCCTCCAGGGCCATGCTCAAGTCAATCTGGCTCTCGATACTCCATGTTTAGGACCTATGGGCCTCGAGACTTAATCTCCTTAGTTATCCCTAAAAGTGGGGGATAACACATCCCACGTCCAATGAGAATTAGCCCAATAGGACCTCCTGAAACCCTCTCCAAACTTGGCTTGTAGAATAGCATAATGTCTTTGAGCACTTGTCTGGGAAAGGGCTGTTTTAT
The DNA here is from genome assembly GCA_032191745.1 of Picea mariana. Taxonomy (NCBI): domain Eukaryota; kingdom Viridiplantae; phylum Streptophyta; class Pinopsida; order Pinales; family Pinaceae; genus Picea; species Picea mariana. The sequence goes on along the minus strand of JASDQU010225955.1, from coordinate 7,259 downwards.
GCACATGTTTAGATAACTTGATTATTAGACATGATTGACATTGCTATGATCCCTGTGACTTATGAGCCCATGGAGGACGTACTTGTTGTTGTTGTAGGGCCACACTGGATAGACAGGTACACATGGGGAGATGATTAGCTTGGACCTCCATAGGGCTAAAATCCAACCAAATGGATGTTGAGACCCCGGCCAGGGGTAGACACATATCAGAGGCTTGCACCGGAGAGAGAGGAGGACGTTCTACCAGAGACAGCATGGCAGGCTTGGACCCAGGGGGGTCTGGTCCTCCCACTATGATGTTGGCCTTCGAAGGCCCATGACGTCACCTATGTCACCCTTGACGTCACTCAACATTTGATGGACATGATGGAGGCAATTGTGTGTCAAGTGGCACGTGTGGCTTGATCTAGAGGCCTTGGGAGGCCTAACGTTTTGCTCCTAGAGGCTAACGTTTCACCTGGGAGGCCCAATGTCACCCTAGAAGGGCATGACGTCACCTCTTTTTCTTGATCTAGGGTTTAATTTGTCAATTTTATGTAAAAACTAGATATTACATGTAAACTTGCCATGTCGGCCTTTTAGACCTAATTTTGTAAATTAAAGGTCATTTTCACTGTATAAATAAGGGATTTTTCCCTTGTATTTTTCATCATCTTTCACTCACACAAGTGAGGTCTGAAATTTGCGCCCTACTTAGGGTTTATTGACTGAAATTTGGTGCACACTTCTTGGAGGAGGCTAAATTTGGTGTTTCTTGGCATTTTTCTTGGTGGAAAATCTTCAACTAGGCTTATTGATAGATTATTCTTGGTGGATGTAAGTGAATTTATGCAATCCTTCTTTTTTTTTAATGGTTATGGTACATGTATGTTTCATTTATTCCAAGATTATGAAATTTATGGTTTAAAACCCTAGGAGAACAAGCACATGTTATTGTCCTTGTCTTAACAAATTTTCACCTACTAGATTGTCCTAGAAACCCTACTTTCTTGAAGCATTTTGTTAAGAGCCCTATCATTGTATCACCCTGGCATCATTTGCTTATCAAGCCATCATTTACTTCATCCTCGAGCTAAAGAAGGAGAAAAACCGCTCGGGCCTAGGGTTACCTACTTCCTAGTGACCATTTTCCTCCTAGGGTTTAGTGATTGGGGCCTTGGGTTACCAACACCTCAATCACTAACCTTCTTGTCTCTAGCTCTCACATTATCATTTGTTCCTTCAAGTTTGTTGCTGCAAAGTGACTCCATTAGCCCTAAAATGCACTGATTTAGACCTTGAATTTGATTGATTGATGAAATGAACCCTTAAATCGTTTACCTCAAGCAATCTACTAACTTTTCCTAACCCTAAAGTAGACTAATTTACTAACCTACTTGTTGTTGTTACAAAAGTAAGCTACAACCATTTATTACAGCAGTAAAAGCACTTAAAAGCAATTGCAAAAGTTGATTTAGACACTTCCTAATTAGCTTCTGAAAGCTGCTAGTACATCGCTATTATTGAGTTATTATTTTTGGTCATTATGAAGCTCTTTTAAGGCATTTATTGTGAAGCTATTATCTTGTAAATATTGTTGTTATAAAAATTATGTTTTCTTCATATTGCATCAACTTATCGCTTTTATTGATTAGTCCAAGGTTTATGAAGCACTAACATCAAATTGTACTTGCAAAAGATATTGTTTTCTTGTTGTTTTGTTCTGAGTAGGTACATTTAAGCACATCATTGCTTCATTAATTAAAACCTTGGGGCTTTCTGATCAATGTGCCTTGTGAGAGGGAATACCTTTTATTGATACTTTAACCTTTGCCTTCTCAAACCCCTAGGTCACCTAGGACGTCTCCCCTGTGCTATCATCCCTAAATAGAAAGAGGTATCTTATTAAGGTGACAGTGATAGGATAACCTCTTGTTACGCCAATTTGTCTTCCCTTAGCCTTTCCCTTCGGGACAAGTACAAATTGTGTGATAACATTTTGGCATAGTTGTCGGGGAACACTGAGTCAATTCTCCTCAAAGACAACACTTTTCCATAAGCCTTTCATCAAAAGCCTTTACTTTTCAAATCTTTCCTGGCGACTCCACTAAGGGTGATCTCCTCATCCCTTTGATAGTTTCAAGAAAATTATCTGGCGACTCCAATAATGATAAAACCAACCATGACTTTTCAATGGGACCCGGGAAAAATCAAACCTTTAGACATGAGTAAAATCTCAGGTTACCCTTGACAAATGCCCCCGAAGTATGAGAAATGTCTCCCTAAATTTACTGGTAGTGATCGGGAAAGAGTCGACTATCACATGAGTGATTTATGGGCTTTCTTTCCATTTTTACCCTATTAGTGATGACGCTGAAGATTTGGCAATGAAACTCTTCTTTTCCACTCTTCATGGAAATGCTAGGAAGTGGTATGACAACCTCCCTGATGCTAGCATCGTATCTATGGAACAATTGGAAGAAACATTTCTCAAAAGATGGGGTATTAAGTTGGAAGAAATCCCAGTACTACTAAAAATACTCGAGCATATAAAACAAACTGAGAATGAAACTATCAGACAGTTCCAGGATAGGTTTGAGGACATACTATTTCGAATTCTTGGAAGTCATCATCCTAAAGACAAGTACCTCGTTTCTCTCTTTACCAATGCACTCTTAATTCATTTAAGGTTTCCCCTCAATAAAAAGGGCCCTAGAACGCTCCATGAGGCTCATGACATGGCTACAAAAATCGAGACAAATATCACCTTATCCCAGGAAGGACACCTATTTACCCCAAACACTCTTAGTTTGGAGAAATTAGTTTCCCTTGAGACCTTTATTGCTGATTTCCAAGAAGAAGGGGAAAAAAGCATCGACCAACAACAGGGTAAGGAGGAGGATCTTGATGAGGTTTTCCAATCCAAGAAGGAAGAACAAAGGATTACTAATTCTTCTGCCAAGAACAATGAAGACGTGGTTGAGGAGCTAGAACCTACGGAAATAAAAAACAACGATGAAGTATTGATGTATCCTCCTCCTTTTGATGAAGCCATCCAAAATCTCATTTTTCCTCCACAAGAAGAAGAGACTGAGGTTAGTAACTTTCCTTTTCAGGATTTTGATAATACCTTATTCTATGATTCAGAGAGTGAAGGAGAAATAAAATCCTCATGCAAGGTAGAGTCTCCTTGTTGTACACTTGAAGATGTAGGGGCAAGTCTTGAGGGCGAAACAATCTGCATGTTGTCTCATTTAATGAAGTCACCCAAGTCCTTGAAGCTCCTACACAAGAAGAAATAAACACGGTGAGTTACCCTCCTTTCAAAAATTTTGATGATTCTTTATTTTATGATTTGGAAAGTGAAGAGGTGCTAGAGGAGCCCATGGATGCTTTAAATCCTTCATGTTATGATGAAGATAGTAACATTGTTGATAATATTGATGAGCTCATACATGTTTGAAGGTGTAAGTGGTATGTGATTGGTTCTAATAAGGATCCCATTTACGACATTGAAGGTCATTTCTAGAAGTTTCCTTTGCAACTATCATATGAGGTTACTAATTTTGACAATTGACAATGAGGAGATGATATAATTACAGATATTTTCCAAACACCCAAGGATGAACTAGTCCTATATTATTCTGATCATTTTTTATCATACCTTGAGGATTTTGATGAATATTCCTCTGAGCATTTGGATCTTTTATATGAAGAGAATTATCAACCATCTTTATGCTCAGATCTTGATAAGAGTGAGGAAGTTGCTTTTCTAAAACAAGATACTTGCGATAAGATTTTCCACCTCCCTTTGATCACTTTACCTCGCTATGTCACTAAGGGTGTGATTTGGAAACATGTCCCTTATCCCAAGTCTTTTGTAGGACAAAGCCTCCTTTAGGAATTTAGGGGAAGATTGAGTACCTTAAGAAAGAGCCTATTATCACGATCTTCCATCTTCCCCTTAAGAAATTGTCAGTCGTCCTCTAGGTTCTTGCGAGTCCCTTCCCAGGCCTCAAATTGTGAAGACATCCGAGGTAGCCAACTTTCAGACTCTTTGAGTTAGTCTTTTGAACCTTTGACTTTTCACGATCCCTTTTTGAAATGGATTGAGCACTTTCCTGAGAGAATGTCTAGGCACCATTTTTCTCCTCCCACCCGCCTTCATGAGCTAGACCTTACGATTTCCAATGATACAATACATTTTCTAACTCATGTTGTTTTTGTAATTAACTTATCATTGCTTTAGTTTATGATGAAGCACAGAGGTAGGTATTGTGAGACATTGCTAGGATGGTTTCACTAGCTATTTGACTACACCTAGCATTCAACCAACAGGTAAGTAGAGGTAAGAAGGTAGGCATTTTTCACTCATTGTGTATACCATCTACATTTCATGCTAGAGTAGTTGTATTTCCATTTGTATATATGCTTTCTTACTTTCATTTTATTGTACCATACATGAGCCAGGGGTTGAGATCTAGCAAGTCACAGGTCATGCCAGAGATGTTGAGGTTCTCATGTGCTCTACGGTGAGCACATGTCCCCGAGTTGGAGTCAAATGTTATCCCCTAGCCTAGGGATAAGTAGGGAGATTATGTCTCGAGGCCCACAGGTCCTAGACATGGAGTACCGAGATCCATATTGACTTGAGCCTGGCCCTGGAGGGCCCATCTTTCTTCTTCAGTGCCTCCTTCCTGTCAACAGCAACAGCAGCAACATCCATCCCATCGGCCTAGTCCTTCAGCAACAATGGGTCTTTCTCCATGAGGTAATGAGTCCAGGTATCATGGTATGTGTCACTCTGATTCTCAAAACATTTGAATATGTGCATCTAATTCTTTTTGCTTCATGATGTGTGCTTGGATTTTAGGCCTTCCACTTGTCCACACTTGGGGGAATGACAAGATGCCCTAGCAAGTTGGTTCCCTTAGGATTTGAGTTGCCACTAGGTGGGTTCATGAAAGGTCATCCTCCATTCCCACCATACTTATCACTTTTCATCATTTTCCCTCTCATCCATCCCCTACATTGGTTCGGGCATTGGGTTTGCCAAGCTAGCAAAGGGTTGTACCTTACCTTGTGGGAAGAAGGGGCTAAAGGCTCAGAGAATAAGAGTAGTTGGCAAAAGATAAAATCCAAAAGAACAAAATCTTCAGATGCTTTGCCCAAGCATCCTTGAGAAAGAAATAAAAGACTTCTCAACAAGAAATAGAGGGACCCATAAAATAATAAAATCAAGACCTAGTTGGAGGATAGGGGGTCTCATCACAAGCCAACCTATTAGGTCCATGGGCATGTAGCGGTATGACACTACCATTCAGCTGGTCACCACGCCAAGGTAGTGGCTCTTGGTGGCATATCCAAGAGAAAGGGGATCTCATCACGAGCCAACCTTCGCATCTATGTGAAATGTTTATGGGTAACATTGTCACCACTAGTCACCACGCCAAGGCAGTGTCCCCCAACTATTCTCTTGAAAGAAAAAGAAAAAAGACAAAAAGGTAAAAGGCATTGAATGGGCTTGGAAACATTTGCATCCATGACAAGGTGTAGCTCACCCTCTTCAGAGGCACCCACAGATAAGCCATACATTTCCCTGTCATCACTACACCCTTTCTTAAACATCCCCATACCACCTCATCCACTTACATGACCTAGATTGGTCTTTACCTAGAAACATCCCACGTCCAATGAGAATTATCACAATAGGACCTCCTGAAACCCTCTCCAAACCTGGCTTATAGAATAGCATAACATCTTTGAGCACTTGTCTGGGAAAGGGGGGTTTTATGCACATGTTTAGATAACTTGATTATTAGACGTGATTAACATTCCTATGATCTTTGTGACTTATGAGCCCATGTAGGGCGCACTTGTTGTTGCAGGGCCACACCTGACATATAGGTACACATGGGGAGATGATTAGTTCGGACCTCCATAGGGCTAAAATCCCACCTGATGGATGTTGAGACCCTAGCTAGCGGTAGACACATATCAGAGGCTTGCACCGGAGAGAGAGGAGGACGTTCCACCAGAGACAGCCTCAGAGGCCTAGACACAGGGGGGTCTTTCCCTCCCACTATGATGTTGGCCTTGGAAGGCCCATGACATCTCCTATGTGACCCTTGACATCGCCCAACGTTTGATGGACACGATGGAGTCAGTTGTGTGTCAAGTGGCACGTGTGGCTTGATCTAGATGCCTTGGGAGGCCTAACGTTTTGCTCCTGGAGGCCAACGTTTCACCTAGGAGGCCCAACGTCACCCTAGAAGGGCATGACGTCACCTCTTTTGCTTGATCTAGGGTTTGATTTGTCAATTTTATGTAAAAACTCCATATTACATGTAAACTGGCCATGTCGACCTTTTTGAGCTAATTTTGCAAATTAAAGGTCATTTTCACTGTATAATAAGGGTTTTTTCCCTTGTATTTTTCATCATCTTTCACTCACACAAGTGAGGTCTGAAATTTGCACCCTAATTAGGGTTTATTGGCTGAAATTTGGTGCGCACTTCTTGGAGGAGGCTAAATTTGGTATTTCTTGGCATTTTTCTTGGTGGAAAATTTGGAGGTAGCAGCAGGATGCACTATTGCTTGTGACAAGTATATTCCACAGATGAGCTTGACCTTGGGAAGGTACACATTGACACAGGACTTCTATGCAGTTGATATACTTGAAACAAACATCGTTTTGGGAGTGCAATGGTTAAGCACTTTGGGGCCAATCACCACAAATTACAAAACTATGGAGATGTCTTTCAACTCAGAAGATGGAAAAAGGGTCATGCTTAAGGGGATGACAGGAGATGCGCCAAGGATGGTGACAGCCAAACGTATGCAAGCAATATTTGGGCGAGAGTAGGTAGCCTACGCAACAGAGTGTCTCATTATGGACATGAGCCATGAGGGACGCAAGCAGCACTCTCCAGACATACAGAAGATACTTCACAAGCATGAGAAGGTCTTTGGACAGATTCCACCAGGGCAACCACCAGATAGGGGATTTGAGCATATCAAAGAGTTGGAGGAGGGGGAAAATCCGATCATCACAAAACCATAGAAGCATCCCAAGAAGCATAAGGATGAGATTGAGCGTGCCATTAAGTGTTGAGTTTTGGATACCTTGGAAAGTGGTCCCCATGTGTTTAGGAGTCTCTAAACACAAAGGGGGAGACTTTTACCCTCATACTTTACTTTATGATTCTAATTTCACTTTGACTTAGGAGCTTTAAGTCAAAAAGTGAAATATGTCACTTAAGTTATAAAGTGACAATTAA
>JASDQU010225954.1:0-13128 GCA_032191745.1 Picea mariana | reverse complement strand
CTAATCACGACCAATCCAGAAATCGGTAATCAAAACTTATAGACAACAAATGCATGACAGAGCAAGTCAACAATGTATACAGAGCTTATGATCATGCCATATAAAAGAGTGAAAGTTATACCATTACAGTTGCTAAAGCTATGCCAATTGTGAATTGACAATTGCTATAGCAGACTCAACATTTTTGAACAGGATTGAACCCGTGGTTCGTTGCTTCTTGTCAGAGGGTTGCACCTTTGCATTCTGACCAGTGAGCTTTTCCACTTGGTTTTCTAAATCGTGAATTTTAGATTGCAACCTTGGGACATCCAAGTAGTATCTCTCCAACCACAACCCACACTGATCGCAAGGTAGAGAAACAACTTGAATAGAAGGGGGGTTTGATGATTCCTCGAGGGTTTCATGAGGTGGTTCGATACCAGAAAAGTCAGGGTTATCACGCAGACAAGGAGGTAATTTCTTGACGAAATCATGAGGAGGTTTGTCACAGAAGCCCTCTTCGGTGAGAAAACGTTCAATTCTTGAATCAGAGTCCTCTCTGACCACGATAGGCTCTGTTTTGGCAGGGGGCTTAGATTTATTCCTCTCTATGCGAGAGATCAACCTTGCATTTTTCTTGCTTCTAGTATTAGCACCAGTCTTCGCTCTAGTCTTTTTGGTTGTAGGCTTAGCAACTTCGGTCTGTTTAGTCACAGCCATAGATGAATTCATAGGTGACTCGGGTTTAGGTTTGGGTAACAAAACACTAAAAGGCACAGGGATAGGTTTTCTCTCGGTCACCATGGGCTTATCCACCTGTGGAGGGTTAGACACTTCAAAGCCATTACGGCTGAGAAACTCATGCCAAGAATCATGACGTAACCCCAATTCATAAACCAAAATCATTTTAATCAACCCCACATGGAAGACGCTAGTGTCAGCCTGGCTACGCTTGTATCGTTTAGCCATTTTGAACAAACTTTGGTGTTGATAGTGAGGCAAACTAAGTTCGAATCCCATAAAAACCATTAATAAACACAAGTGAAACAGAAAGACAAACCCGTACCTGCCTTCACAAGTAACGAATTGGTTGATAATAATTAAGAGATCATACCAGCAGGGTTTCAACATCTTTGCAGGCAAACCTCTGTCGCATGAGCTGACTGTCCGAGACTGAAATAACAATGTCCACGGGACATCATCAACCTTGCAAATTTTTGACCATTTTTGTCCCTTGACAGGCAGGCTAGTTGCCAAGCTAAGAAACTGTTCAGTGATTTCAAGCTGGACATCTCCGACTTTGGCTCGGCAGCCATCGAATGACAAATCAAATTGCCGAGCCACAGTGAAGTTATAGCCATCAAACTTCCTAATGAAAGCAAGCCACCCGTGATCTTCCAGATCGCTATATGCACCATCAAATGTCAACAATGCTTGGCACCCGTTGGGCTCGGCCCTTACGACAGGAGCCATGGCTTCTATACATGGTAGGGTTCCAAGTGAATGAAACAATGCATAGAGTGAAAACGAGAGGGCTTAACAGCTTGAATGCTCGAAGAGACCGGAATTAACTGCATGCGTGCGAAGGTGGTGGGATTACCACCGCCACACATTGTATTAATTGCTGAGTACAATGTTGTTAAAACCATAATCGTTTATAGCATGTGTATCGGCCAACAAATAGGTGTGTAATCACATTAACGTGCCATTTACCCGAAACAGAACCGACACCATACGTTACATTCAAGTGCCAAGTGTACAGTTCAATCCAACACCATATCCAACGATCATCGTGTCAATCAATCGTTTCAAACCCCTGTCAATTCAATCATGCCAATGCATAGTTTGAAACCGTGGTCGCCCAATATAATATCAAACTCACAAAACAATGTAACGAGCAAGGGTTCAAACCATGAAAACGAAAATCCAAAGGTTGATCAATGCACCTTTGCAAAACTCAAACCATTGCCACTTTATATGAAATCAAACTTATGATATTGCCAATGTGTTTTTAGCATAATCAAAGTGTAAAAACATTGCAACCAATGACCATATGAAAATGATAAGTTAATATCTCAAAGCAATAAGAATTGTATCATATATGAAACCAAAATCAATTATGACCCTCATGACATAAAGCATAACTCATAACTTAATATTTTCAATACTTTATCGAAGAAATCAAGTTGCACAATTAAAGTGAATGGATATAGTTTGAAAGAACCTTTTGCAGTGATGTGATAAACCAATGGTCAAGTGTCTTTCAGCAAATCAATAAAAGACGACGACGGTCCAGAGAACGAGAGAGGTGTTTTCACACTTTCAGTTGTGAAAACTGAATAGAAATCAAATTGTAATTGTCGCAAAAATGAAACAAATGTCTAGTAGCACAATGCGACGATGATTTGTCGTAATGAGACAAGGGGTGTAGGCAGCTTTTTTAAGAGCAATAAAAAAAAAACGAGTTGGCTTCCAACACATCCTGTCACAGTTTTGGAAAATAAAAATGATTATGTAGAATAGACACAATTTTCTCCATTCCAAAATGTCCTTCCATATGACTGTAGTGAGCCTCCCAAATCATCTTTGCATGCTCTCTTATTGGAACAAATAGGTGGCTCAAATGTCATAACAATCCATCCTTAATGTGAAAATATATGACATTTATGCCTGTACCCAAGAGATGATAGGTGGTAGCGAAGTCAGGGTCATGCTGAAAACGTTGCGGCCACTTAGATGCCTCATGCCCACTGCAATGGAGCATGGTGGTGATTGCATCAACAGGAGGTCAAATGAGGAACTCAACAACATGATTTGTGCTCCCTGTCTTATACTAGATGTTGAGATGGAAATGTTCTAGGTATGCGGACCACTTTTTATGGCAGTCATTCTGCAATTTCCCCTTTGTATGTATGAACTGCATAGGCTTGTGATCAGTGTGAATTATTTTCTCCTTTCCTAGAATGAAATGTTTCCATTGTAGGTAGTATTCTACATTGGAATACATCTCCTTGTCATAGGTGGGGTATTTACGGATGATATCTGAGACTGTCTCACTATGTTGTGCCACTGGATGACCATGATGAGTGAGAACTGGGCCTAAAACATAGTCGAAGGAATCAGTCTCAATATCAAATGGTTGTTGCAGATTAGGTAAGGAGAGTACTAGATTTGAGCATAGTTGATGCTTCAGATCATCAAATGCTCATTGTTGTTCCTTCCCCCATGAAAATATTTTCTTTCCACCACCCTTGGTCACTTGGATGATGGCCCATGCAATATGGGAGAATACCAATAGGAACCTGCGGTAGAAGTTGGCAAGCCCCAAGAAGCTATGAATCTTGGTAAGTGTGGTCGGGGCTGGCTAGTCACAGATGACTTGGATCTTAGCTGGATCCACATGTACCCCATACTCATCGACAATGTCGCCCAAGTTTTGGACCCTGTTCATGCCAAAGGATCATTTTTCCTTGTTGGCATATAGCTTGTGTTGTCATAGAGTGCTTAAAACCTGTTGAATATATGACATGTGTTCCTCTTGAGTTCTACTGAAGATGAGGATGTCATCCATATATACCACCAAAAAATACTTGGTGAAGGGTCTCAATACATCATCCATCAACCTCATGAAAGTTGTTGGTGCATTTTTTAAGCCAAAGGGCAAGACCATCCATTCAAAGAGACCTTCTTTAGATTTGAAAGTTGTCTACCATACATCAGTCGGTTCTATAGGAACCTAGTGGTAGCCAGACTTCCAATCAATGTTGATGAAGAACTTCACCCCCTTGTGTTGGTTAATAAGGTAATCAATGTAGGGAACTGGGTGTTGGTTCCTGACTATGATATTGTTTAATGATCTATAATCAATGTGGAGTCACCAGGTCCTATCTTTCTTCTGCACCAGTACAATTGGGCTTCCACAAGGAGAGTAGATGGCTCGGATGTGCCCCTTTTGAAGCAGCTCTTGGATCCAGTTCTTGATTTCATCATTTTCCATTAGTGAATGATGATAGACTCATCCATTTGGAAGAGGTGCACTAGGGGTTATATCAATTGGATGCTTGACTTGACACTGCATTGTTACCCCAGTGGGTGAGGAGAATGTCTTTGTACTCTTTGACAGTAATATCCACTTGATTTTTATGCAAACAGAGGATATATATAGAGGTCATAGATGTGGAAGAGACATTTTGTTCACTGCAAGTGTAGATCATAAATAAAATGAACTTCCTAGTCTATTGAATGACCTTACTACATTGCTTAGCAGAGATTAAAGAAATAGTGGTAGGCGGTGCTACCTATGGTATCCTATACAATTGTCTACCCAAATTAATAATAACTCTATGAGTTCTAGACTCATACACAACATTTCTCTTCCACAAATATGGATGGCCTAACCGAATATCAAAAAGTTGAAGCAAAGAAATATCACACAATACCTCATCTTTGAAGAGCTTGATGTCGTAGAGTAGACATAGATGTTGGTTGGTGAGGAGATCTGTTCCTTGGAAGAGCCAACTAATGGTGTAGGGATGTATGTGCGATGTCATCGGCATGTCCAACCACTTGAAAACTTTTTATAAGATCATATTATTCTGACTTCCTCTATCAACAATGAATTAAGCGAAACCCCCTTTACCCACATCTATGAGTGAAAAAGGTGGTCCCCTACTTTTTTTCTTCTGGTTCGCTTGGATGGAATTTGGTGGTAGTGATAGTGACATTGGGTTTGGAATTGATATCTTCTTTCCTCTTTCTATATTTTATTTGGAGTCAGAATATTCCTCTGACTAGGAAGTTTTCAAATCAACCACCATTGACTGCTTGGAGAGACATTATTTGGTGTTGTTCCCAAGAATTTTATTATATTCACACCAATTCCTTGTGTCCTTCTTTGAATTCTGATTACCCTTCTTGGTTTACATCTGGGACTTATTTTCCTGAGAGTGGCCATATTTTTTCTTTCCCTTATTTTGTGGGTTGGGGATGCCTTTTCCCTACTTCAACTACGAGGAGTTTGCAAATCCAAACTCTTGCCTCTTCTTCTTAAATTTATGTTTGATCTTAATAGCATATCTATAAGCTACACCTAATGATGTGATGTCCAAAAAATACATTTCTCTTTGAATGTATCTATGCATAAAACCATGGTATTTGAGTGCCAGATGTCATTAAGAGTCTTTGATACCCAATTTAGTGCACAGGGTATGGGAAATATTGGTAAAATATCATACTGTCTGGTGCCTTTCCTAATGTAGCATAGTCCATATTGTGTACTGGTCCTTGTAGCTTCCAACAGGGTAGTACTATTCTTTAATGACATCCCTAAAGGAATCCCATGTGGGGGAGACAACAAATATTTCATATTCCTCTGTGGCCCTTTTATTAGAGTAAGTATACCACCGATACTTAACATGGGGAACTACCTTAAGGGGTGAAAACATAATCTTTTCCCTGTCGAATAAATTGTGGACCAAAAAAATACCCTTTGAGAAGATTCATCCATTTATCTATAACATCTGCATCAATCAGTCATTTAATAATGGAATGTCAAAATTTACTTGTACTTTAAAGGGGGTTGTGTGGCTGCTTGATGAATATGCATCTCCTGTGGGAATTCCTCCAAGGATCTGTGAAAAGTTGTCCATCATTTAATTCCTTTGTCGTGCAAGGGATTCCTCAAGAAAAAATTTAAAAGGATTTCATGCTCCATCATATTTCTTCTCATCCCCCATGAGTTGTTTCTTGTACATAGATCTTTTCGGGGATATGCACAAATAAAAACAAATGAAGAGAAGACTGCTATGATACCACTGATCCTGATTTATGAGTGGAAATAAATGAATAATAGATTGATTACAATAAAATAGAGATACCGAGAACACCAACATATATCCAGTGACCAATAACTTCCATTGAATACATGTAATAGGCTGAAATTGTAAGACTGCGTAACTAAAAATAACTTGCTCGAATGGTGGTAGCTATCTTTGAGAAGAGATGTGGCTACTACATGCATTTGTCTAAGAAGAATGATTACAATGAGGCTCCAGGGGAATTTTTAACATTAATAATGAATGAAAAATCCCTATACATACAAAAACCTAACCCTAGGAGATGAAACACCAAAAGTTATGTTGGCCCCGAAGGGTAAGTTGGTACCTCAACTTCCCGGGGTCATAACATTTTGATACGATCTTCGTTTTAGGCATGTGATAACACATTGGAAAGGTATTTTTGAGAAATATAGATTATGTCATCAAAATCTAACTTTATCTACAATTTGGTTGTGGAAATCCCAAAAAATATTGTTTAGGGCCCCAAACGACGCCATAAGTACAAAAAGATGCACTGACAGGAAAAATTCCAAAACAAGCCAGTTGGTTTAGGTGGGAAGCCACCAATATCCACCGGGAAGTTGTGTAGGAATTCAGAAAACCTCAAAAGTGCAAAACCCACAATTACAAATAATTATAGAAGAATGTGTTGAACTAAAAACTTTCAAGATGAGCCAATTGGAATAGGTGGGTGGCCACCAATATCCACCTGGATCATTCCTCCCCCATTAGGAAGAAATTATCTCCATTATGTGTAGTTACCCTATTAGGTGGTGAAATTCCTGACGAATTTGGGCCGAGTGATCCACTTGACTTGGTGCAGGAGCTTCCCTACCTTGACAACTCGATAAAGTTGGATCCTCTGCTGGTGAGTTCCCTTGACCTGTTTCCACTATCAAATCAGTGGATTCTTCTTCCATGCAGTCAATGTTGAGCTATGTTGGTGTCAATTGTTCTTCAATCTTAGAGGTGTCCAATAATGGTGGAAAATATGGTTGAATGAGGTCCACATTGAACACTAGTTGCAAGCCAAGGAAGGGGGGAGTGTTGAGCTCAAAAGCATTGTCACCCACATCCTTCGTGATGGTGTAAGGCCCATAGATAAATAGATGGAGATTTTGATGGGGCCTTGTGAGGCACTCTTTCTGCAACTGCAACTAGACCTTGTCTCCCACCTAAAACGTTTGCGGTACCTGGTGTTGATCATGGCACTGCTTGTACTTAGCATTGGATTTCTACAAAACCTCCTGGAAATGTTGGCAGATGTGTTGAATCTTCTCAATGAATCGGGTGGCTTTGTTAGCCTCATAATGAACATAGGAAGATTCTTCCTATGCAGTTGAAAGAGGTACTTAAACATCCATGGGAGTGAAGGGTTGTAATCCGATCCCCATCTGAAATAGGCTATGGCAGGTGGAGCTATGAAGATACATATTGTAGTTGTGTTGAAAATGTGGAAGACTCTCATCCCATGTATGCATATGCTTAGATTTATACAATCATAGGATGTGGAAAATCATCCTATTGATGACCTCAGTTTGGCCATCGGTTTGGGGGTGGAAGGAAGTGGATTTAGTGAGATTAGTGTCCAATAGTGACTAGAGGTTCGACTAAAATGTGTTGAGGAACCTATTTTCCTGATCTGAGATGATGTTTTGTGGTATCCAAAAATGGACCCACACCTCTTCGAAGAAGAGATTGACAGTATTTGTTGTTGTGATTCTCTTCTTGCAGGTTGTGAGAATGGCCATCTTCCAAAATAGATACACTACCATGAATACACAATCACTGTCCTTCTTCGTGGATGGAAGGATAGACATGTAATCCATTGAGATGGAATCCCAAGGCCTCTCGAGATTAGGAAAAGGAGTGTAAAAGCCTTGATTCTTGACAAATGGATTGGAAATGGCATAGGAAGTGAAAAATATGATATACTTGTCGATGTCTTATCGCAGGTTTGGCCAATAAAAATGATTATGTAGAATGGCCACAGTTTTCTCAATGCTAAAATATACTACCATCTGACTATAGTGAGCCTCCCAAATCATCTTTACATGCTCTCTTTCTCGAACAAATAGGTGGCCCAAATGGCATAACAATCCATCTTGAATGTGAAAATCTGTGACATTCGTGCATGTACCCAAGAGTTGATAGGTGGTGGTGAAGTCAGGGTCACGCTGATGAAGTTGGGGCCACTAAGATGCCTCATGCCCATAGAAATGGAGCATGGTGGTGAGTGAAACAATGGGAGGTTGACTAAGGAAGTCTACGAAATGATTTGTGCTCCTTTTCTTATACTTGATTTTGATATGGAACTATTGCAGGTATGTGGACAAATTTTTATGGTGGTCATTCTGCAATTTCCCCTATGTATGTATGAACAACAAAGGATTGTGATTAGTTTGAATGATTGTCTCCTTTCCCTTAATGTAATGTTTCCATTGGTGGCAGGATTTCACAAAGGAAAAAATTTCCTTATCATAGGTGGTGTATATTCATATGGTATCTGAGAGTGTCTCACTATGGTATTCCATTGTATGACCGTGTTGAGTGAGAACTACGTCTACATCTTAGTCGGAGGAATTAGTCTCAATATTGAACGGTTGTTGTATATTGGGTAAGGAGAGTATTTGAGATGAGTTGTTACACATTATTTTAGTCACCCTAGTGATCAACTGGTAACATGTGCTTAACTCACTTCCATGTTCCCTGAAAATATTAAAAGAGACTTTGTCCAAGAGAAATCTGGTTTTCTTTTCCTCCCTCAAAAAATATGATAGGGAAGATCGTCACACCCTTCTCTATGCTTGGGGTACGATGATTCTTGATCTTCACACTCTGCACCAAATATGGAGTGTGACATCCTCACAGGCTACCTGTGCATAGGGTGCAACGATTCTTAAGCAAGGGAAAAGTCAAAATTCACGAATATTCTAGAAGATGAGGTATCCTCCGATCAGTTTGGATCTTACTCACTTCTTTGATTTAGTGGGATCATCCTAATATCCTAATCCATCCCTCTTTAACCCTATATAAAGAAGGATCTCTCATGGAAAATCCTAAGGTTGAAAAGGCTAAGGCTTTCATATGCATGAAGAGTTTTGCTATAGATTATACTTGTGATAGCTTTGCTTTAGCTCTCTAAAGTCAGATTGTGGATCTTCTTCTTCAAAGGCATTGGAGCAAAGGTGTGTGTGTCGGAGAAAAGAGCCATTGAAAGGGATCCTGCAACATCAAGGCATGGG
This sequence comes from Picea mariana, assembly GCA_032191745.1. Taxonomy (NCBI): domain Eukaryota; kingdom Viridiplantae; phylum Streptophyta; class Pinopsida; order Pinales; family Pinaceae; genus Picea; species Picea mariana. Next base: position 4,067 of record JASDQU010225954.1, on the reverse strand, counting down.
TTGTATTATCCACTTTCCATTTTAATATAATGAAACAATACATTTCTTCCCTATAAATGTGTCTTGGCTTTTATTGTATAACTCCTTGATCTTATACATAGAATTCATTGGAATATATATATCTTTGTTCCCTCTTTCTTTGTTGGTTTGTGCTTATAAAAATAGGTTCACCATCCCGCAAACCCAAATATGGAGTGACAAGGATGACACTAGTGAGGATCAAGCGTCATTTAATAGGTATGTCACCCTTTCCTCTCTGTACTAGTTTATATGACAATGAAGTCTAAGGTGAAGTTTGTATTATGTCTTGTTTTGTTCTAACTTCATGTGGAAGTTAGGGGGATTAGTTTGTGTCTGCGCATACCAATTTTTTTGATAAAACAATTTGCGACCATACTGGGGATACAACCTCTTTTTGGTTTTTAATTCTTATTTTCTTTTAGCATTCCTTCTTTTGATCAATTTAATTCTCTAAGTCTGTGGGTGATCCATCTTGACTCTCTAGTCCTGAAGTTTCATTGAGAAATTTTGTCTTTTTTCCCAATGTTCTTTTCATTCAGAGATCACCGCATTGTGTCCTAATTACAGTCTATGACGGTTCCTTGTCGTCGCATTCTACTTGTGCAAACCATAGTGAAGATGCCGTACTATGCCTTGCTGACATCCTATGATGATTCTATATCATCACATTGTACCCTTCTACAACCTGCAACGATTCCTGTAGGAATTTTTGGGTGACAGTTAAATTTATTTTCTTTTCCCATATTTGTCTTTACTTCCTAGGATGAACCTTTGGCATTGGTGAATGATTGGTTTACAACTTTTAAGCCTGAATTTTATTGATTTTCAAGGATTGAAAGTCTTCTTTAAAATATTTGCAAGTTTTGTTTCTTGATTTCTTGTCACAAGGGTATAATCTCAGGACTTTGTTCCTAGGTTCTTATTTGATAAGTAGTTCTTGATTTCTTTTGAGTTTTGGATTGTTTTTAACTTTTGGATTGTTGATTGATTAAGAAACAATTTTTTTTTGCATTCGAAAAAAGGTTTTCTTATTTTTTCATTTTTTCTCTCATTGTGAGATTGATTTGGGAATTAGTGTTGATAATTCTTTAGTCTTCTTAGACCATTCTTTCTTTTTTGGATTATATCTTTGTTCTGATTTGAAAAGGAAAGAACTAAAGTTTATTCTTCTTTTTAGCAGTCTTTGTAAGACATTTTTGCATTCATATATCTGTTGAAAAGAGAAAATTGGAAAAGTGAATAGCTTTGATTGTTTGGAATCCATATCATTCAAAGATTGAGAAATTGTTGTTTGTAGCTTTCGTATTCTTTAAAAGAGAAGCCTTCTCCCTATTGCAATTAGAGTACATTGAATGAAACGTTTGCATTTCATATCTTCTTGCATTTATTGGGTCAAGTTCAAATATATCATCAGTTTCACTTTCGCTTCCCTTTTGAGTAAACAACAACCTTTAAAATACAACATAATTTTAAAATCTATCAGTAACTTTTATTTTGTAGTACTTTTCTGCACCAATATTAGCTAGGATAGCGCTTTGGAATAGGTTGTAAGGCACACTCTCCAAAGCATCAAAACACACAATAGTATCTTGTGATAGGGAGAGAACAAATCCACTTGCTACATTTTTTCTTGGGAAGCACTTCTAACACAAGGTTCAATCACGAGGTCGCATTAGGGACAACAAAGTTACTCACCCTACTTTGTTGGTCTTAGTGTAGAGATTGCACATGTTATTGGGGGTCACTTGAGAAGAAAATTATGTGGGGACCTTATCGAGTTAATTTCAGGCTTAGATACCTTGCGCTTTCCTATGGATTGAAATTTTGACTGCTTCACCAGACATCATTGTCGTAATTGGTAACCTTAGCGACCTATCTCTCTAGATTCTTTACATGAGGTGGCTATGGAGGGGAAAGTATTCACAGTACCTAGAATCAACATTGGAAACAATCAGTCGGGATCCTTGGAGAGTATAACCATGATTATGTGTGGGAGCTTGCACTAGGGTTTAAGTTCATTAAGAAGGTCGTCAAAATAAATTTTCCACCCACTTTATCCTAGCCCCTTCTTGTCCTGATTTCACGACGTTGGATTTCATCACCAACTAGTGACTTCGAAATAAGAAGGTTTGTTTGTGTGTCTGATATCTAGATTTTATTAGTGAGTGTTATTTGTTTCTCTAGTTGGCCATAGATTTCTTTCATTCTTTATTTGGTGCGGCAAACATTGGCCCTCGACGTTCATGTAGGATGCAAGGGTCACCTTTGGAAGATTGGGAAGAGTATACTCCTTTGCTTCCTAACTTACCAAAGGGTTCTCTTGAAGGATCAATCAATAATGATGTAACCTCTGACATTGGAAGTTCTACTCCATTGGATGAATCCATTCTTCTGGTAAATTCGTTATTGAGTGTTGTACGCGATACACTTTTTCTTTGGATAAATTCATTAGGAGACGTTGTTGCTGAAGATTATACTAGAATACCTACTAGACCTCACACATGTTGGAGTTACTTCACACACACCTAGGATTTATTTTTCCTAATGTTTTTCCTTGTTCATTAGTTATAATTAGTCATTATCCAGTCTCCTATATTTTAGGGGAGAATATTCCACCTGGAGAAAATTCTCTTTCAGTTGACACTTCAGTTTGACTAGTTGAGTTGATTCTAGATGCTGCATTGGTTTGTCACCATGAAACATTGGGATAATCACCATGCTAATGTGCACTTGCCTTGGTTTCATCACCATATTGGTGCATTACCCTTGGTTCCCTGATCTCCTCCTCACTTCACTATGTTTTAGTTAGTTAACTAAAGAATAGTTAACTAGGACTAAGTGGCAGTTCACTCCCATAACTATTGGTTTGTGTCCATATCACTCTAGACCACCACTATAACTATTAGTTACTCATGTATCCTATATTTATTGTAAATTAATCACTCTTTGAGTGTGGAATATGGTTAATGAGAATTATTTCATTCTTTCTCTCCTTCTTCTTCTTTCTCAAATTCTCTCTACAAATGTGTGTATCATTGTTTAGCTAGATTTATTCTGTGCAGGTTCAACACATTTACAACATAGATTCTGGTGTAGCTGATCCACCCTTTCAGAGTGATTCGTTTAGAAATCTGGTTCATACTGTTGGAACTTTTGATCCTAGCTCTTCTGTTCATGTCCGTTCTCTTTGGAGAACCTCTTTAGGACACAATATTTTTGTAAAAATAAGAATGAGACACTTATATCAGAGGACCTATAATCAACCTATAGCATCACATACACTCATGACTTCCACTACATATACAGTACCCTTGGATCATTCTACTGGTACAACCAGTAATGTTGTCACAGTCTGAGACCAATTGTTGATTGGTTCTCATACAATTCTTCCTCTCCATCTTGCTAGATCTACCATGGTGCCACAAGCTACGCTTTTTTCTTCCTAAAGTGCAGTAATCATTAAAGCTCCTATTGGAACACCAATTCCTCTTAGACCAAATCTGTCACTTCCACCTGGGTGTCATGCTCTAAATACTTCTATTGTTAATCCTGCCTAGAATCTATCCCGAGGGGATAATATTTTTGTTCCTCCTAGGTATAATGTTGATAGTATTTTGTTCCATCACCTATACAAGTTCTCTATGGGGGTCCTAGAATGCCTCCTCCACCTTCACCCGGAGGATCTAATCATCTTGGCCTAAGTATCTCCAATCAAATTGGAGGCACAAGTCGTTTTGTTGCTTTTAGTTTTGAAATTCCCGTTGGAGGCCAACCTCAATGCAAGATACCAGATATATAAAATATGCAGAACAGAAACGAAATGCTAGAAATAACAGAATAATAGTAAAATATCCAGCATAATCTTCACAATACACAGAAATGATATCGCAATAGCAACAGAAATAGCACTTGATTCAGATAGCAATGTTCACAGGCCTCTTCGAGGGGGCAACCTCCAATCGAGCAGTGCTCTGTTACAATAATATCCAAGCTAGGGTTCTCATACCCTCGACTCCTATTTATACTAAAAAGAAGCATCTAGAGGA
>JASDQU010225952.1:1853-12271 GCA_032191745.1 Picea mariana | reverse complement strand
AAATATTATGGATGAGAAAATTTAAATTATCAAAATACCACCTAAAAAGGGAGGGGGGTGCTACCGGTAGCACCATTTTTAAAAATAAGGTAAAAAATGTGACCCTTGAAAAAATGAGAACTCAACAAAGTTCTCATTATTGGTAATATTGTTACAAGTGGAGGTTAATACCTCCCGCAACTACCATAATATCAACACAATGGTCTGTCCTTAACTCAAATTTCTTACCTGTAATGTAATGCCTCCACATTTTTAATGCATGTACTATAGCTTCCAACTCCAAGTCATGTGTAGCATATTTTCTCTCATGCTCTTTTATTTTTTTGGATTCATAGCATACCACATTGTCCCTTTGACCGAGGACTCCACCAAGTCCTTCCTTGCATGCATCGGTGCACACAAAAAAATCTTCATTTGGATATGCAATCTTCAATATTGGTGCACTTGTAAATATTTCCTTTAGCTGTCGAAAAATCTCTTCACACTTGGAAGTCCATTTGAATTTCACTCCTTTTGCAAATAAGTGATTGGACTTGCAATCCTTGAGAACCATTTTATGAATCTTCGGTAATAACTAGAAAAACCCATGAATGACCTGTCCTCTGTCACATTGTTTGGTGCTATCTATCCCCTAATGGCCCCTATCTTTTGAGGATCAACTTCTATCCCCACTGTTGAAATTATATGCCCCAAGTAGTGAATCTTCTTTTGGTAAAAGATGCACTTACTTAGCTTAACATACAATTTATGCTCTCTTAAAACTTGCAACACTCATCTTAAATGTTCGTCATGTTCTTCTAATGATTTAGAATAGATGAGTATATCATCTAAGAACCCAATCACAAACTTGTCTAGGTACTCCTTGAATATTCCATTCATCAGGCACATAAAAAATATTGGGGCATTTGATAGCCCAAATGGCACTATCGTGAATTCATAATGTCCATATATTTCTCTAAATTATTTCTTGATGATGTCTTCTTCCTTTATCCATACTTGATGATAGCCAGATCTCAAGTCAATCTTTGAAAATATTCTTGCACCTTTTAGCTGGTCAAACAAATCGTTGATTCTTGGAAAATGATACTTATTCTTTATGGTAACCTTATTAAGCTATTTGAAATCAATACACAACCTCAAGGTTCCATCCTTTTTTTTCACAAAAAGAACCGGGGCTCCCCAAGGTGATACACTTGGGAATATGTACCCCTTCTTCAATAGTTCCTCAAATTGAATCTGCAACTCTTTTCGTTTTGGTGTACCCATTCTATAAGGTGTCGTAGACACTGGTGCAATTCCTGGCACCAAATCAATAGAGAAATCAATGTCTCTTTTTAGTGGTAGTCCCAAAATTTCTCTAAAATCATCTTCAAAATCCCTCAAAACTGAATGGTCTTTAAGGCTCCCCACTCTGTCTTTGGTTGCCTCCTCCATATGGGATGCAAACATCTGACATCCTTTCCTGAAGCTCTTATTCAACTACATTGTTGAAATCTCTCTAATAGCTACAACTCTTGGAATGCCTTAAATCCTGTCTTGCTGCCCTTCCTCATCAAGACATACGATTGTCTTGTTGTAACAGTCTAGGACAACATGATGTTTCTCCAACCAATCCATACCAATTAGACAATCACATGAACCCAATGGTATGATGATTACATCCACCTCTATAATGAGTCCATTCATGTCTATTGGTCAATATTTAACCAACTCATTGATTTTCCTCCTGGCACCTATGGCTAACTGAACTAACCAAGATTTCTTATGCTTACTTCTTTGCAAGTGAAATATTTCAACGATGTTAGCATTTATGTAACTATGGCTAGCTTCTGAATCAATTAAAATCGCTATGGGATCATTATTGATCTTACCTTCCACTTCAATCATGGGAGATTAATACTCTGCCTTCTTGTTATCTAAGGCTGCATAAATACTTGGCATGTTTCCCCCCATTTCTTCCACTCTTTCAACCTATTAAATGTTGTGGACATTCCCCATTCTTTCTCCTTTGTGAGGGAAATCCTTATGTAGATTATTTTCTGCGCATCCCCAACATTTTACTGACTGCTGCCTTGGCCTTTTTCCAAATGAATCTACAATCTTGTGCTCATTTTGTACGACTTGACCTTGTTGATTCGCTTGGAAATTATTCCTGAAAAAGGGTGGCTTAAAACCCTTATGTCTTTTATCCTTCTTATCCTTCACCTTGTCATTCCAATATTTTTGGAAGACTAGTCTTCCTTTGCTCTGTTCATACAGATGTCTTGCTCTCCTTATGGTTTCTTCCAGGGTATTGGGGTTTTCATATTGAATGTTATCACTGTAGAAATAGGGTAACCCACTTAGAAACCTTTGGATTTTGACTTTATCATCCTTGATGAAGTCAACATACTTCAACAATTCAAAGAACCACTTCTCATATTCCTCCATTGTCATGGTTCCCAACTTGAGTTCAACGAACTCTTTCATCATTATTTCATAATAATGTTCAGACAAATGTTTCTCTTGGAAATATCCCTTGAAATTCCTTCATGATATTCTTTTCTCATCAAGGTTCTTGGCTTGCTTAAGTTGATCCCACCACATGACTTCCTTCCCTTGGAAGTGGTAGGTGGAAATTATAGCTTCTACCTAGGAATGTCTTATTCTGGTGGAATGTCTTGGAGAATGATGGCATCTACTCATGCTTTTTTACTTCATATCACTCCCATGATCATCTCTTTTTATATGGGATCTTGATGTTGATACTTGTCTAGCACTAGTTGCGTGCTTGGTGCTAGATTCCTTTTTAACTTGCTTTTGTAGCATATTTAGGCTTTGAAGTATCCCTTCTTGAGCCTTCATGATCCTCTCATTATCGACCCTATAGCTCTGGACTTATTTTTCCAGGCTTCTCATAGTTACAGTTCCTCGCTCGTCTCTTCTCCCATTAGAATCGATCTCAACATTACCCATGCTAGAATGTAGACCTCCAATATCTTCTTCATGGTTGTAAAACCCTTGAGCATCCTTCACGTCTCTAGTTCTCATGTAGGAACTAAAATATTCTTTTTTGTATCTCTAATTCTGCAAGAATGTGCATGTAATAATTGCTTGTTAGAATTAAAGGTATTGAAAAATATTTATTAATTAGATTATAGGTAATTCTTCGTTTTAAATTATGAATAAAATTAATGCACTACTCTTAAGTAGAAATCCCTAAATGCACTCATTTTTGAAACAACTCTCCAATAGCTATCCTCATGCCTCAAACTGAGTTTTGAGTGAATAGTTACAACAATTACAAGTTTCATTTTCCACTCCTTTGCTACTACTGAATTCACTTTTATCACTTTTGAAGAAAAGATAGTGCTCGAATAAAAATTTTGGGTCGATAGATCTCTTCTGGTTCTCAAGGTATTTCCAATGACTATTCGTTTTCCCCAATCTGAACCTCGAGCTAAAAGTTATGGTGGAAAATCAGTGAAGGAATATTCATTGGCATGTGCAACGTAATAGAAACGCTCAACAATCGCCTGATCATTTCTTGATTAGGTCTTAATCGTTGATCTGTCTTAATAGATTCATCATGGATCTAATTCATATATCTTCTTCATACCTTCCATGAACCCACTACCAACACTTAGCTTCTTTTTCCTTTGTAGACTCACGAAATCGCAGACTCATAAACTTGTAACCTTCCTTTCATAACTTCGTCCAAGAAGTATCAATACTTAACCATTTTTCCACTTCTTGCCGTGGACTCGTGAACTGACACTTGGAAAATTTTCCAAGATCTTACATCGGTTTTGTGGGACTGACAGTTAGACAAATTTCTAATATCTTATCACGGTTTCATGGGATTGACAGTAGGTCTTCCACATGGCTCCACATCACCTTCCAACTGTCATCCCATCCAACATGTACTTACCACGATGGAAACACACGTCTTTCTTCTACCACATCAACTGACATGTGGCCTCCACATCATGTCGATGTCATCACACGGAAAAATGCCCAATCTTTTCTGATTTGCTTATGTTTGAATTTTCCAAAGAGGCTCAATTCTTCACATTACCCATGAAATTTCTCTCAATTTTACTGTCGTAACTTAAATAAACAAGTTGCATGCATACTCCAGAAATTAATCCTCTGTGAGTTTCGGCTTCAGCTAAGTGCAATACCATGACCATCCAGGAAATACCACTCGGCCCATCTAGGCTCAACTTTGAAAAATGGGATCTGATACCACTTTGTAACGTACCCAGCCACCCAGACTGGGCAATGTCATGCAAAAATATATCATTATCAACTCATATACCATATTTGTAACGTACCTAACCTTTAACTAAACAACATTTCATGCAGAATAGACATAAAAACAAAGTTTCTGCTAAACTAAATTAATTTTGTTACTGTTATTTGATTTCCTATAGCTTAAAACTACAAATTATAATAGACTTAGCTACATTATGTAACCATAAAACAGATGCACCTAAAGCATGCTAATAATCAACATGAAAGACAACTAAATTGTTCCTTACAACAACATATAAGTCATTGTCATTCACGTAGAGTTCATGCACAACATAACACATGTAAATAACTCAGCACAAGATAAAACAATTATATTTAAACAAGAATCGTGCAACAAACTGCTTGGGACAGACGTTCCACCCAACCATAGGCTGAGTGTTCCAAATCTCAACAGCTAGTCACCCCTGAGCTAAGGCTAGTAATCCAAAAAAGAGGGTGGTCTCTCATAGTCCACTCGTAGCTCATAAATCTCATAACCCAAATGATATTCTCCTACAATTATCTCAACATTTCCACCAACTATCTTCCTCTTGACCTGCCCAACCCAAGGAATACACCATTCATTTATTAGGGATCGCCCAAGGGATGTATCATCTATCTATTAGGGTAACCCAATGGATGTACCATCCATTTATCAGGGTTAACCCAAGGGATGTACCATTCGTTTATCAGGGATAGCCTAAGGAATTTGTCATTCATTTATCAGGGTCTCTTTGGCACATGTAACTAGGAATCTCTTAGATGAGAACTAAAGGGAACTTGCTCCTAGGAAAACTATAAGGAAACCAACAACAAACACTTGATGCTATAGTGAAACTCATGTAGGAGTTCACTCTTCCAGCATGATAACCATGATCTTCAGCTCTCTAGCTCCAATTTGCTCCAGTTAAGCTCTAGTTACACTCCAGTTATGCTCCAGAATTCACCCTCCATGTCCACACCAGCTCCAAGCTCTCTTTCTTCCCTTCTCCAACTCTTGTCCCAACCCATACAAATTCCTCTCTTGTGAATTTCCTTTCTTGATTCACACTCTTCCCCAAACTAATTATACTCAACCCCCATGTTCCCAATAACTCTAGGACGTGACCACTCACACCCACCCTCTTACATGAATTCAATGATTGGATTTGGAAACACTCAATTAGAAGGATGTGACCACTCACACCCACCGTCTTACATGTATTCAATGATTGGCTTTTAGAACACTCAATCAAACATTGGAAGGTTCATATACAATTGACAAGATTAAGAAAATGGGTTAAATTGATATAGATGGGTAATCCCCCCCTTGGCCCCTCTTGGCCATTATCATAGACACTTCCCCCTCTTGTGGATTAATCCATCCCCCATCTCTTGTCCATGTCCCCTTAGCAACTGAAATCACCTTTTTATTATTAAAACATTGAAATACAATTCACATATTACATCGCTTGGTCGTAGCCACATATTGTATCCACATAAGCATTAATTAAACTAGGGATTACAATGGAGATGTTACAATAACCACAAATCCATTATCCCCTAACCCATTAACCCATTAAACAACTAAACCCTAATCACTAACCCACTAACCACTAATCCCTAACCCACTAATCCACTAACCCCTAACCCCTTGTCTACTAATCCCTAATACCTAGTCTACTAACCCCTAACTTATAACCCTTCACTAGTAAAGCATTAGCTCCCTAATCCATAAACCTCTAACAAGAGGGTTTAAGAAAACATCCTTAAAATGTTGGATTAGAAAGGGTTTTATAGGGGTTATGTTATAAAGTATATATTACAATATTATAAAATGGTATTTATGAAGCAACCATTAATTATACTTTCAACAATGACCACACAAAGCATGTTGTCTAATAGGAATTCAATGGAAGTCACTAAAATGCCATTGTTGATATCACTTTCTATAATGGGCACCAGATACCTACTTTGTATATTATATTATAAACCATGATCATTTGGTGACCTTTAATGACATAAACAAAATATATGTCATTATAGATGTTTTAACAATGGTCATCTAGGGAACATGGTTAAAAAGCCAAAATGGTATAGTGTTCAAAATTTTAGACATGTGTTTGGGGTCTAAAGTGTAGATGATTTTAGGTGACAATGTTTCATAGTATATTCTCAGCCTTCTTGGTGAACAAAGAGAAACATATCCTATTAATTAGATGAGTAGGAACCCAAGGAATAAATCCATTGAATATCAAGAATAACATATACTCCAATGTTAGTGACATAAAAGTCATCCTTGATCATAAATGATTCCATTGTAATTTCCACCTTATGTACCACGCTTTCACATTGAATGTGTTTATTGCATGGGACGTTTAGAGGGAAGCCTTTAAAAGGATTAAGATGGAAGCCAAACTATTTTCTTATCAATAATGTTCTATGATCGACTAGAATAAGGATGTTGCACTATACCTAACCAAAACATTCTTAGTTGATATTAGAATCTATATGCACGAACAATTTTGTGTCTTTGATCATGATTTATATTAATGTTATATTTTATTGTAGAGGTTTTTACAATCCATTGTCCATGCATTTGATAAATTGTAGTTTGTATTATGCATATATTTGTAGAGGCTTATGTTTTAGGTTCTCAATCAAGACCCATGTTCAAACCATGTTTAAGGAATAATATTGGATTATGGGAACACATACAAATCAATGAGTAATCCCTCGTGTTTATGTCATCCATCCTAATATGTCAGTGAGGAAATGGTTACAACGGTCCACATATGATATTGATCATCAGTCTATTGGAGTACATGAACAACATTCCACTTTTCAAGAGACATCCATTTTTATCCATTCCTAAAATTTAAGGGGTTGCATACTTTTAGTAGTGCCATTTCTAACAAGTTTAAATATATAGCATTGATGGGGAAACTAATGCACATTGGATGTGGATAACGTAACCCCTTAGGAAGTGTACATTTCCTTTATTATTAATGGAGTCAAACTTATCATTTACCACTGAGTGACTCGTGGTGATCACCCATGGTATTGATTAGTTAAGAATTGACTAAATCCAACTAATGCATGCACAAAGAACCCAAACCTTATGCTCATTTATCCTTGGAGAATCTATATATATTGTACTCATGTCAAGCATTAAGATACAAGTGAAATGTGAATTGTTTTTTCAACAATATTGTCTTTTCGAGTGTTATTTCATTCTCTCTTCTCTCTTTTTCTTGCAATTTTGCTAGTGTAGTTTTTTCTCGCAACCAGATCTTGGCTTGTGCTTAAAATCCTACACGATCTCTAGTTTCCTCTGAGATTTAAACTGTCTTCTATATTGAGATTAGTTATTTTCTTTTCAATTTCTAGAGATTCTCTTACTAATGTTTTTGGAGATGGATTTTTCTTAACAAGCACGTTAGTATTTTCAATGCAAATATGGTTATTTATCTTGCGAGAGTGTTTTGTCACGCATATTTCTTGTCCTTGTCATGTTCTATGCTAGTTATGCTCTCTTTGATTCTTTCTTGAATGGGAAACCTAGTTTTCTTGATGTATGAACTACTGGAAGAAAAATGAGTCTCGTATAATCCTTGCAAAAGAAAGGGGTTAAGAGGATATTTGATGGATTTAAGGAGGCTTATGAGACTATTAGAGGGAGTGAAAACTATTTTTATGTTCTTTCTTTTGAGAACCCTTGTGATTCTATTTGTGACCCCTTGGATGAATAAAATGGAAATATATTAGTTGGAGATGTTTGGAGGGTTGGTGCCAAGATGGTGGGAGTGGGGCTTCAAAGCTTTACAAAAGGTTTTTTGAATTTGTTTGTGTTGGTATCCATTATCTTAGACTGTGGATCTATGAGATTTTTATTGCTTTAGGTGATACTTGTCTAATATATTAATGGCCCTTGTTATTTACATGTTTAAGATACCAACTTTTTGTGTAGGGTGATGTTGAAAATTGGCATGTAGATACTTGTATGTATGTCTCTTTTTCTAAAGAATTGATATTATCGAGTCATTTGATATATTTGTTACTCGCAAATTTAAATATGACAAACTATGGCAAATTCAATATTATCTAAAAGTGAATATAGGTGGTAAAGAAACTTGTAAAATTGTTCTTTCCCAACCACCCGAATTGCATATATGTCATCCACAAATCTTTACCACTCATAAGGTTTAAGCTAGTATGAGTTTAATTTTTTTTTGTTCAAAACCTTGCATACAAAAACCTCATGGGGTATTTTTTTATGCCTCTATAGGTATGTGCTAACCCTTCTAAGCATTGAAGGGAAATATTCAAATTATCTTCTTGGTTATGTATGCACAACACTCTAAACACTAGCTTGATCTTTCTTAAGAAAACATGCACTTCAAGACCACCTCCAAAATAATATTGCAAGATCGTGTTTACACAAATAAAATAAAGGAATGGTCAACCTCAAAAAAACAAATTGTATCAAATTGTATCCCAACATTAATGCTTTTCTTGTCTACGACTAGGAAAGCTTTTAGTGTGCTCAACTATCCATTGTATTATAGGTTACAATAACCAACGGTTAGGTTATGAGTAAAATTTTTCGTTCCCACAAAGAAAATCCCATCTATTTCCAAAAATCATCATAAGAGAAAAGGTAGATATGAGAAATATCTTCAATTCATTATGTGTATCTCTCTAATAGGTTGGTGGGCTATGCATATTTGGTCAATTCCCCCTTCCCTCTTTGGCATTGTTATGTGTATGTCTATGAATTATTGTCCCAATAGGTTAGCGACATGGCCCATTCTACGAAATAACAGATTCGTTGAGGGCTCCAAGTTCCATTGTGCAGAAACCAACTGTAGAAACACCATAGCATCCCCATTTCCTAGTGGTGATACGAGTACTCATTGGCTATCACGACATGACCTGCATCATGTCGTCATTTATGAGTTTGGACTAGCTTGGGAATGAAGGATTTTTCCTAGAACTAAGCAATACTTTCAATTACTTTCTCTTTTGAACACACACACACACACACACACACACAACTTGTCTAAACCAAAACCAACAAACTATACTTCATATTATATCTTATACAAACAACATCCTCTACAATCCTTGAAAGGCTTATTAAAAACTCAGTCGCTACATTCCTTCAATAATTGTCAACATATTACTTTTTGTGTTATTCATTAAAGTTGAAACTCCATAGATTCAACCTCCTCCCCGTCAAAGAATTCATAAAATCCAAAATCCCCAACTGGGAGAGCTAAGGCTTCATTTGATAACTCATCCACTTTCACATTAATCTTTTTATAAATATGCCTAAAAGAGAGCCACTCAAAGGATTGTAAGGAAACCAAAATATCCCACAACAATGAGCCAAGCTAAACGTCCAACAAAGGAACTTTTTTAATGCCCAATCGATGACTAGTTTGGAATCTCCCATTACCTGTAACTTGCTTTCCCCTTTTTTTGTGGCTTTCTTCAACAACATTTAAAGAGAAATGAATTATTCCATGTTATTTTTCCCTCTACCTGAGGCATACCTTATATGGATATAATGATTCTTCTTTATGTGCAATGCCATGTCTACCTCACATACTGGAGGATGACCATGATTGGTACCATCAAAGAATCCCCAAGGAATGTCAAAGCCTAGTGCAGGCATAATTGGACGCCTAAGCTTTTTTACTTTAGGCTCCACCAGAAATTCCTTGGAGATTTTAGTAATAAGTCTGATTGTAACTTCAGGAGGAATATACTAGTTTTGAATATATTATTGTTGCATGCCCACCAAACGGAATTGACCAATATGCAAGGAAATCCTTCTAGTCACTTCACTAATTTATCAACCAACGATTCTTTAAGGAAATCATAAATCCTCCCTTGGGACCGTGATGAATTATGGTTGAATTTTGTTTTCACCAGACCCAAGACGTGCATAGTATACATACAACTAATAAATATGCAAGGAGACGATTGTGCGTTTAACTTACACAACGAACATCTATTTGAGCCTATCCATCCCCTTTTGGAACCATTATCCCAGGTCAAGAGCTTATTGTTTATTTCCAACCATAATGTTATAAATTAACTCTTCAATGGGTCATTTAGCTTCGAAACAATACCCTACCACCATCACTTTTGTTCAC
>JASDQU010225951.1:0-17440 GCA_032191745.1 Picea mariana | reverse complement strand
AATGCAGAGACGAGAGAGAAAACTCTCAAGTCCAAGGAGGTATTGAAATCGAAAAGTGAGTTTTGATCACAGGGGATAGAGACTGAGTCGGGAGAAGGAGAGTAACCTTCATCCTTGTCTATTCCTGTATAAAGAGAAGGAGAGTAAAATTTTTCCCTAACTTTCGTTGAGCTGGAAGTGAGAGATTGAATCCCAAACCATCTTGGCCTAAGCTCAGGAGTGGCCAGTGATAAATCCATCAGGAGTGACTGAGACTATGGTTGGGTGTAAATGAGCACCCCTATCAACATTCACATAGCACCTTATGGTTCTGATAAGTGTTTTTATGCCTTGTGCTTTGAATTGGAAATAATGAATTGCATGCTTGTATTTTATATGCCTAAAATGATCCATGTACTAAATGATTAAGTTAGAAGTATGCATCCATTCCTTGATAACTTTCATATTTTTTGATTTCCTTATGCGCTAGTTTAATCCCTCGAAAGCACTTCCCAAAGAACTTCATCACCGTACTAGAGTCGCATGAGTACTTCTTGAATTGGCGGAGGCTAAACCCCACTATCACCGTGAGGACAGAGTCCAATAAGATCAGGAGAGGTAGTATGTGTATGCACATTCTCTCTGCGAGGTAAGAAGAGACCGAGAACCACTTAGGTTCTAGACTTGATGAAGGAGCACAAGAGGTTTGCAGAAGACCCTTCTAAGTGTTAAGTCTAGGAGAAAGAGCGTAACGCTCTTAAGTCCTTCATAACTGATGAAGCTCGGGAAGGATAGCGAGATTCAAGTATCGAAAGGGAATACCCTTTCATTTGGAATATGAACAGATGAGATTCGATTGGGAGGATCCAAGTTCTGTCATGACCGTTATATTTGAAGAAGGAGAGCAAGCGTTAACGCCTCGACCACTTTAGTCTTCCCATGTTCACACATCAGGAGATTCGCATGTTAGGGCGGTCAAGTCTTCTGAAATACGATGACACGAAATAACTTGGACTGTAGATATAAGGATCTATCAGGACCCTCCTTGACCATTGGACTTGGTGCTCCGAAATATTGACATTTTGGAAGTCGGGAATGTGGAGGGAGTTGTGACTTGGAGGTCGCAAGTTGCGAGATCCCGACATCATCGGAAGGGATGCGTGGCGAGAGATCATCGTTTCACTGACTCATAGGAGGAAAAATTCAAAGGGGAGAATAGTGAGAACTCGTGAGGCCCAAGTTCACGATTGACAGTGGTCGTCAAATCCAGAGGAGCACAAGCCGTTGATTTGGTGCTCCGAAATATTGGTATTTCAGGAGTCAGGAGAATGGAGGTGAATCATATCGAGAGTTTCCGATACGCGAAATTACGACACGATATGGATTGTCAGATCGGGAGAGTCGAGATGACTCACACACAAGGATCCGATACGTGATTTCATGACGCACCTTTCGATTAGGCTTGTGTTCACGGGTAATGGTCATGTGGAGGAGGATAAAGGAGGAGCTAGCATGTGCTAGGCCCCTATTGGGATTTCGGAGGTTGGGGAGAATCGAGGTGACTCACATGTAGAATAATTGACATGCGAAGTCCCGAAACGCCTTTTGGGTAGGCGAGCGGTCATAGCCCATGGTCGTGTGATAGAAACTTGCATCTGGTGCTTGTTCACACAGGTCGAGTTTTAGAAGGATCTAACGCCCGACACTCTGAGTTTTCGAAGCAAGGCGAAATGAAAGGTCACGGGTGCCCTTAAGCCTGCACTAAGAGACTGAAAGGTTCTTTGTTTAATTATAAAACGAGACCATCAAGGTCTTAGAGAATTGTTTAGGTTCATAATTAGAGATCCTCGACCAGGAAGTCGAACTGGTTCCCAGACCTCCCAAATTAGGAACCATGAATGGAGATTTTGTCCTTTAAGAGAAGAAAAAAAAAAATATTCCTCGTCGTGGGTGTGTTACAAAATGGTATCAAAGCATGGTTACAACACTTGGCCTGCTTGGGCTCATGAACGAGTCACTTAAGAACTCTATTTAGAGTACTTTTAAAGGAACGACACCCCTTTCTTAAAAGTCTGGCTAAAAACGTTATTAAAGAAAAGAGTGAAACTTTCTACTATGTGTATGCAATTAAGAAATTGAACTGTGTATTGTTCCTAAAATGATATAATGTTAACTAACAATAAGTGTTTCTGGAAACACTCGAGCAGTCAGTGAATCATGGGAAAACTCCAAGACTAAAGGATGGTGACGTGTCATGAAGTGGGGGACGACTCGCACAATAGAGACAAATAATCTGACGAAAGGAGGGCGGTGGAAACCCCTCCATATTTGGCTGAAACTGTAAGGAGCCTTAGGGCCGAGTTACAGAGTTTCAAGGATGATAATGATAGATTGATAAAGGAGCAAGAGAAACAAACATAAATTAACACATTCTTGCTACAAAGCTTATCTGACATATAGAGGCAACTGCAACATGAACCCGCAACCAGTCATGCGGACCAATGACACAAGAAGAGAAGTCGAATTCCACCTGAGACTTGAAAAAATGACTCTATAAGTGACCCCACTAGGAGAAGTACCGCGAAGAAGGTCCAACCTGGAGGCAGGGGACACTCATCGGGAGAGTCCTCTGGAAAGGAAGTTGACAACTTTGAAGGATCTTCTAGTAGCAGGGCTAGCTCGCACTCTCAAAGGAAAGGAAAGAAACAAAAGCATTCCAAAACTCGTGGTCCTGAAGAGTTCAAGAAATCCAAAACACCCTCTTTCAACAAAGAGATTAAGATGGGAGAAGAGGCAGAATCTTGGTTGCTTGGTTTAAAGAAGTATTTCAGAGTCCATGACTGCTCTGAAAACTTGAAGGCTCGAATAACCATTTTCAACCTGAATGGAAAGGCTTCCATATGGTGGGAAGACCTTAGGAATGTGAAAGGAGTCCATGAGAAGGACTTGTCATGGAAACAGTTTAAGAAATACTTCAGGAAGTAGTATCTGTCAGAAAAACACATGGATGGGTAAACTAAGGAATTCTATGAACTCTGACTAGGGTAGCTCACCATCGAGGAATTTGTCAATAAATTCCTTGAACTACTGAGGTATGTACCCTACATAAAAGATGAAAAAGAAAAAATGCAACGCTTCATTAGTGGGCTACCTTAGACTTACCGGGATAGGATTTAGTTCAACGAACCAAGGAACTTAGAAGAAGCTATCTGGAAGGCGAGGTATTGTTATGAATAGTTTGAGAGAAAGACAAGACCTCATGAGGACTAGAAGAAGAAGAGTTGTGCGAGATTCCATAAGAAAAGGTTTAACTCCTCAAGATATAAGAACTATGGAAAATATTCCAGGGGGAGCCTTCCTGCTAGAAGTGTATATCAGGAAAAGTTTCCCTCTCAAAGTGGAAATAAACCCTTTCAGACAGTCCCAACAAAGACCGATAATCTAAAGAAGGAACCCTTAAAATGTTGGGGTTGTGGAGAAAATCATAGATTGAGGGACTGCCCACATAGACAATAAAATAGTAAGGGGGTCTAAAATATCCAAGAAGATACAACCGTCAATGATGTGGCTAGGAGCATGCCATGAACTTATGCATCCCTGGACAATAATCAAGTCGACCACCAAGCTTTAGTAGTGGAGTTGGAAGGTATGATCGCCAACCATCCAATTTCTATTTTAATTGACGTAGGTTCTAATTTCCGTTATGTAGCCCCTCAGACTGCCAATAAGTGTAAACTGAAACCAATTAGACATCTTAAACCATGGTTGGTACAACTATCCACTGGGACCAAAAGAAAGGTGGCAGAGGCCATACCAACCTGCCAATTCATCATGGGCGGATTGCCCACCAGAGCGACCCTTAACATACTTCCTCTGGGATCTTATGACCTGTTGATTGGTATGGATTGGTTGGCTGCTTATAAAACTAAAATGGATTGTTATCATAAAACTTTAGAATGTGTAAATGAAGAAGGGAGAAAGATGACCCTCTAAGGGATTCATAATCCTGTCTCAGTGAGACAAATATCGACCCTTCAAATGAAGAAGTATTGTAGAAAAGGGTGTTCCTTATATGCAATACAGGTGTTGGAATCCGTCGAGGACGACAAACCAAACCTAGAGGACCACCCCATATTAAGAAAATACAAGGATGTGTTCCCCGAAGAAGTACCAGTTCTACCTCCGAGAAGGGATATTGACTTCTCAATAGAACTTACATCGGGAGTGGTACCCGCATCTAGAAAGCCATAAAAAATGAGCATGCTAGAGCTAGTTGAGTTCAAGCTACAACTAAAGGAGATGATGGACAAAGGCCACATCCAACCCAATGTATCTCTGTGGGGAGCGCCCATCCTGTTTGTGAAAAAGAAAGATGGAACACTCCGACTGTGCATAGATTACATACAACTCAATAAGGAAACCATAAAGAACAAGCACCCCTTACCAAGAATCGATGACTTGTTCGACCAATTGGGAGGTGCAACCATATTTTCAAAGATTGACCTAAGGTATGGCTACCATCAAGTCCGAATTAAGGATGAAGACATCCACAAAACAACCTTCAGGACGAGGTATGGTCACTGTGAATTCGTGGTGGTGTCGTTTGGGTTAACCAATGCCCCCACCACTTTTATGTGCTTGATGAATAATGTACTCAACAATTTCCTGGACAAATTTGTGTTGGTTTTCATTTATGATATCCTAATATACTTCAAGAATAGGGAGGAGCACGAAGAACATCTTAGACTTGTTCTTCAAGTACTAAGAGAGAATCATCTCTACACTAAGTTTAGCAAGTGCGACTTCTTTAAGAAGAATGTCCATTATTTATGCCATGTCATTTCTAAGGAAGGGGTGGTAGTGGACTCCGATAAGATCAAATCTATTATGGAATGGCCTACCCCAAAGGATGTATCATACATCAGATCCTTCATGGGCTTAGCAGGATACTATAGAAGGTTCATAAAATGATTTTCCAAGATTGGTTGTCCAATCACTACCCTTCAGAAAAAGGAGATCAAATTCATTTGGACATCAAAATGTGGAGAAAGATTTTAGGAACTGAAATACCTCCTGACCCATGCACCCATGCTAAAGATTGCAAACCCGGATAATGATTTTCTTGTGTGTACAAATGCTTGGAAGGAAGGAATCAGAGGAGTCCTTATGCAAGAGGGACGTGTAATTTGATACACGTCTAGGAAATTAAATAAGCATGAGATCAATTATGTGACCCATGACCTAGAATTGGCTGCATAGTACATGCTTTAAAAATGTGGAGGCACTACCTCCTGGGAAGGATATTTGTGCTTATGACAGACCATTGTGGGTTGAGGAACCTGTTTTATCAACCAAAACTCAATGCCAGACAAGTTAGGTGGATGGATCTCCTAAGTGAATTCGATTTCTAAATCAAACACATAAAAGGAAATGAAAATAGGGTGGTCGGTGCCCTTAGTAGAAGTATAAAAACGATTCATTTGGCAGCAGTAAGCACTTGTGAAGTGGATGTCAGAGAAATAATAAAAAACACACAAGAGACAGATGCATTCTTTAAGACCATGAACTCATACCTAAGACAAGATCCTACAGGGTTGAAGTATGAAGGCTACCAAATGCTCGAGGAAGGCCTGCTAACTTACAGAAACAGATTGTATATTCCAAACTATGACGACTTGAAGAGGTTCGTAATGGATGAACTGCATAAGAGACCATATATTGGTCACCCAGGATATCAGAAGATGATCATGACCACCAGGAAATAATTCTATTGGCCTGAGTTGAAGAAAGACATAGTTAACTATCTATTTAAGTGCCTAGAGTGCCAGCAAGTTAAGGCAGAACACCGACATCCAACAGGATTGTTACAATCCCTACCAATCCCAGAATGGAAATGGGAAACCAAGGTCAACCAAGCAAAATGATGCCATCATGGTCGTGGCAGATAAACTGAGTAAGTCTGCTCATTGCATCCTTGTTAAGTCAACTTGCAAGGTAATAGATATTGCCAACATCTTCATGAAGGAGATATTCAAACTGCATAGCATGCCCAAGGAAATTGTATCTGGCCGAGATACCAAATTCACTTCAATTTTTTGGAAATCCCTAATGGCTGGTTTGGAGACAAAATTGTAATTCAGCACAACTTATCACCCCCAAACTGATGGACCGACAAAAAGAGTGAACCAAATAGTAGAATACATGCTAAGGATGCATGCAATGCATCAACCTAAGAAGTGGGAACACTACCGACCATTGGTAGGGTTTGCCTACAACAACAATTATCAATAATCATTGAAGATGAGCCCTTTTGAAGTCCTCTATGGTAGACAATGCAAGATTCCAATCAATTGGAGCAATCTAGTGGACAGAATTACAATCAGATTCGACATGCTAAAATAAATGGAACAACAAGTGGTTCAGATAAGAAAAATATGAAGATTGCTCAAGATAGACAGAAAAGTTACGTCGATAGAAAGAGAACTCCCAGAGAGTTCAAGACCAGAGACCATGTCTATCTCAGAGTTAGACCTAGGAAGATTTCCCTGACAATGGGAGCCTATGCCAAGTTGGCACCTCGATGTTGTGGACCCTTTGAAGTCCTATATAGAGTAGGACTGCTAGCCTATAGGCTAGCACTTCCTCACACTGTAAAGGCACATAATGTTTTTCATCTTTCATTATTGAAGAAATATGTACCTGATGATAATCATATAATTGAATGGTCTGTGATCTAGATGGAGTCAAAGCGAGAATTCCTTCCATAACCCCAATGCATATTAGACAGGAAGGAAACCCCAATCAGGAACCGAACCATTTCACAAGTCAAGGTGCAATGGAAACACTTTGGCCCATATGAGGCTACATGGGAAATGTGTAAATTCTAACCTTGTACAATAACTACTGCAAACAGATACTCAGAAAAGAACAGAAAAGATACAATGGCAAATACAAACTTTACACAGATATTTTTCCCCTGGAAACCCAAACCGGGAAAGCCATCATATTATATATTCATTCATTGTGTTACAATGTTTACAATACAAAATACATATAGGAGCCAGTAGCATCCGAAACCCTAACCCAATGACCTGAATTAGTCAACAACCCTAATTCCTTAACCGGAAATAGAAAACCATAGGCAAAGAAACCATGTGCCGAAAAACCACCTAAATATAATGCGGTCCCGAAAATGCAATCCCGGTGCGAAAAAAAAATTTGGGGGCACTGCCCCTGCACCCCCCCTCTAACCCCCCTGCACGCCTGTCACAGACTCTCATACATTACTACTCATGCAAACAATATAACACATACCCAACAAAATGGAATATGCCATGAGATAGACATACCCAATTTTGTTTACTTATGTACATACCTATCATGTTGATAGATAGAACATTGAGGAAGATGATTCCTTTAAAGGGGAGGGAATTGTAACACTCTATTTCCCCCAGTCTGTAAATATAACTTTATTGGCCAAGAACTATGGAAAACTCAAAGTGTGAATGTTTGATTTGATGGACCTTTGTATAAAAGGTCGATGAATGTAAATTCTGTTATTTTTAATAGATAATGGAAACGTGTTGCGTGACTATTGAGAAGGGGATGTGCTAAGAGAGACCATGATTGATAATGAAAATATGGTGGAGGGGACTCGGAATGGTTGCGTTAACCTCCACTGAACTAGTACTATGTTGGTTTTAATTGCTCAAGATTAGAACAACCCTCTAATCCGAAATGAATTACAGTCAGGCTGGTAGGTGGGAAGGCCTCCTCAAGAGTTAATGAGGGGATGGGGAATACCACCCATCTATAAGGCTTCTGGACCTAACCATGGACTGGGATTTCGAGCCACACACAATCTTGTCGAGGAAGGAAAGAAAGGAAGCGTGGTGTGCAGAGGAAGAGTGCCTGCGAGGAATGCAGAGACGAGAGAGGAAACTCTCGGGTCTAAGAAAGAATTGAAAGAGAAAGTGAGTTCTGATCATAGAGAATAGAAAATCAGTCAGGATAAGGAGAGCAACATTCATCCTCATCTATTTCTGTATAGGGAGAAGGAGATTAACCTTCGTCCCTAACTTCCGTTGAGTTGGAAGTGAGAGATTGAATCTCAAAGCATCATGGCCTAAGCTCAGGGATGGCCAGTGATAAATCCATTGGGAGTGACTGAGCCTATGGTTGGGTGGAAATGAGCACCCCTCTCAGCAGTCGCATCGCGCCTTATGGTTCTGATAAGTTTTTTTTATGCCTAGTGCTTTGAATTGGAAATAATGAATTGCATGCTTGTATTTTATATGCCTAAAATGATCCCTATACTGAATGATTAAGTTAGAAGTATGTGTTTGTTCCTTGAGAAATTTCATATCTTCTTGATTTCCTTATGCACTAGTTTAATCCCTCGGAAGCACTTCCCAAAGAACTTTGTCACCGTCCTAGAGTCGCGTGAGTACTTCCTAATTTGGCGGAGGTTGAACCCCGTTATCACCATGAAGACAGAGTCCAATAATCTCAGGAGAGGTAGTATGTGTATGCACAGGCTCTCTGTGAGGTAAGCATATGCTGAGAACCACTTAGGTTCTAGAATTGATGAAGGAGCCCAAGAGGTGTGCTTAATACCCTTATAAGTGTTAAGTCCAGGAGAAAGAGTGTAACGCTCTTAATTCCTTCATAACTGATGAAGCTCAGGAAGGATAGCGAGATTCAAGTATCGAAAGGGAATACCCTTTCGTTTGGGGGATGAACGAACGAGATTCGTTCAAGAGGATCCAAGGTCTGTCATGACCGTTAAATTTGAAGAAGGAGAGCAGGCGTTAATGCCTCAACCACTTTAGTCTTCACAAGTTTGCACATCGGGAGATTCGCATGTTAGCACGGTCAAGTCTTCTGAAATCTAATGACACGAAATAACCTGGACCATAGATTTAAGGATCTATCAGGACCCTCCTTAACCGTTGGATTTGGTGCTCTGAAATATAGTCATTTCAGAAGTCGGGAATGTGGAGGGAGTTGTGACTTGGAGGTCGCAAGTCGCAAGATCTCGACATCATCAGAACCGTCCATCGGAAGGGACGCATGGCGAGAGATCAGCGTTTCACTGACTCACTGGAGAAAAAAGTCAAAGGGGAGAATAGTGAGAACTCGCAAGGCCCGAGTTCATGATTTGACAGTGGTTGTCAGATCCAGAGGAGCACGAGCCGTTGATTTGATGCTCCGAAATATCGGTATTTCGGGAGTCGGGAGAACTGAGGTGAATCATATCAGGAGTTTTCGATATGCGAAATTGTGGCGTGATTTGGACCATCGGATCGGGAGAGTCAAGGTGACTCACATGCAAGGACCCGATACACAATTTCATGACGCGCCTTTCGATTAGGCTTGTGTTCACAGGTAATAGTCACGTGGAGCAGGATAAAGGAGGAGCTAGCATGTGCTAGGCCCCTGTCAGGATTTTGGAGGTTGGGGAGAATCAGGGTGACTTACATGTAGAATAACCAACATGCGAAGTCCCGAAACGCATTTTGGGTAGGCGGGCGGTCATAGCCTATGGCTGCGTGAGAGGAACTTGTGTCTAGTGCTTGTTCGCGCAGGCTGAGTTTCAAAAGGAGCTAACGCCCAACACTCTACGTTTTCGCAGCAAGGCAAAATGGAAGGTCGCGGGTGCCCTTAAACTGCACCAAGAGACTGAAAGGTTCTGCATTTAATTATAGAACGAGACCATCAAGGCCTCAGAGAATTATTTAGCTTCATAATTGGATATCCTTGACCAGGAAGTCAGACCAGTTCCCTGACCTCCCAAATTAGGAACCATGAATGGAGATTCTATCCTTTAAGAAAAGAAAAAAAAATTATATTCCTCATCGTGGGTGTGTTACGATTCTCCTTGCTAGATTCCCAATAATAGATGTATAAACTGCTGAAAAACTCATCTTTGTGCTCTTAACTTACTATTTAATCAATTTAACAGTTAACTACCACACATGTTTCTTGTTTATTAGCTGTAACAACATAAAGCCACTGACAACACTCTAAGTAATGTGCACCAAATTATTGAATAACAAGTTTATTATTGAATAACGAGTTTATATAGATTGAATTTCACCCTCGTGTATTTCCCAAATAAAAAGCACTTGAATCACGTATTGTCACCATAAATATCATTAAATGTGACTTAAGTTTGTCTTAATTCTTCATATGATCCTAACCTTATCCATGATATAACAGAATAGTCCAATCAACTATTCCAAGTTTGGGCATTCACCATTATCACTATGATATAATATGAAGAGAAAAATAGTATAACCATACATGTGTTTTCTTAGTTAAGTGCTTATTTTATCACTGAATATAAGCATTCTTAAACATGGATTTACACCAAGTGTCATTTATAAAGAAGGATTAAGCCACTTTGTTGGTAAACTATCATATGTTTCTGTAAAAAAATAATGGATGAATTTATGAAGTTCGATAAAACTTTTTTTTGACAAGTTGAGCACGTGAAAATGGTTTATGTGGACTCTTAATCAAGGTTTTACCTTAATAGAGATTTCAAACTCTTGATCAAGATTTCAAATCTCAATGACAATTAAAACTTTAATCAAAAGTTTTAAACCAAAATCAATTTAAAATATAGCCAACCCCTTGAGAATATTGATGCTAATAGAATTGTTGCCTAGTATTATCTAAAGAAGACTGAGTGGAACATATGGAAAAAAAAACTTTCTTCTACAGATGATGCATTATGTGGTGGTAATTGAAAAGAGCACGTGAACATTGACACAATACAACACTGGGTTCAATGTAAAGACCTTTTTTTTCCAAATTTTGCAATAAAAATTTATCTATTTGAGGTTGGCATGAGAAGTTGACCATAAGCTATATCCTGTTTTGGCTAGTTGATGTTGTCATTGGTTTTACCAATTTTTGGGTCTTAATATTACTAGTCCAAGCAGCTTACAATAGATGGCCTCGTGTTGCTCTCAAGTATTTCTTATATGGAGAAAGTGACCGACTTGATGTCAAAAGGCTAGAGGATATTCTGAATGAGTTTCAAACATTCCAAAAATTGACTATTGGTTAAGCACGCACTGTTGATGTTTTCTACAAGAAGATTTTGTTTCTGTCAATTAAGGGTTATCAAGTAATTGTTGTTGCATATGCACCACTTGTTGGAACCATCAAGAGTGGCTGAATGAATTCATTTGAAAGATTCACACAATATCGTAATAATAACTGGGTAAAATACAGTCTAAAAGAAACCAATCTATATATTCTATAAGATTGAATAGATCAGCTCCATTTGCATTCAACAGAGATTTGGCTTTTGCACAAAAAAAAATCAATGGTACGTTGGTTTTAATCTTTTTTTTAAGTGGGTTCTGGACATCTTTAGAGCAGGATGAATTCAAGTTGTGTAGCAAGGTGCCTAGATGCACAGGGAAGTATACATAGGCAAGGGTGCTATTTCGGGATCATACACAGGTAGCCTGATTCAGAAGCAGAGTTTGTGAGGATTATGAGCTTCAGAGAAACTGATAACTGACAACAGCACAAAGAATTCGATGGTTATGTTAGCAAGCAGATTTTTCTTAGAAGCTACACTTTCTCCAGAAAAGAAACTATGCCTCATAAAACCAGGAAGTGTTTCGGTAAAGTTAAGCAGAAAATGTCCAGCATGGTCTTCCCATAAAAAAAGACTAATAAAAACGCTTCGGTTATCAGAAAGATAATAGACAAAATTGTGGACAGTTATTATGCTGCCATGGCTGCTCTCTTCCATCGTCTGTTGCACTGCACTACGAGTGTGGATGTCAGGAATCAGTCCTTGACTGAACACTGTCTTTAATTGACCACGATATTTCTTCAGAGTTCTCCATGGATGTTTCCATAGATTAACAACTCAAAATATGCTATGTTTCTCTGTCTCTATTGTATGCATGCCCTTTGGGTGGGAGATCTTCATGTGTGAAGCAATCATTTCTCTTACAATAGGTTTATGTGTGAACCCCAACCCAGGTACTAAAGAAAAGCATTTATCTTACAACAGGCTTTTTCCTTGTCTAATTTTCCCACTACAGTCAATCCCAGCTTGACAAGAATGACAAGGACAGGGACTGCGCTGCAATGCGATACTTATTTTTCCCAATACAAACCAACCCCAGTTCGACAGGACAAGCCAACCCTAATTTGACAGAGACAAGAACTACGCTGTAATGCAACACTTGTTACAATGCAACACTTGTTACAAGAAGCTTTCAATTTCATTTCATTGATACGTAACAATGACCCATCTATTGAGAGAAAGAAATTCATATGAGATCGAAGGCCTCGACACAACTATTGGGTGGGCGTATATTTTTCAGTCAATGCAAAGAACCGAGGAAACACGTTCTATTAACTGAAAAATCACTGGCAAATGCTTCGCTTAACCGCTTGACGTGATGAAAACTGTTGATATTTTGATAATCGTTTCCCTTTCTGATTAATTTAATATTTAATCAGACCTGTGCATTCATATTGTAAATTTAAATTATTATTTTTTTATAAAAAATATTTTATATTTTAAATTCAAATTTAATTATATAGATTAATTTAAACTTCATTCCATGTTTCATTCCATGTTTTTTCCAAGAAAATCATCTATACTTGTACTCACTTTGATAAGTGTAATGAATTTCAAAATTAAGTTTTGATTTAAGATCTACACATCTTCAGTTCACACTTAGTTATAAATTTATATATCAAAATTAAAAATGATTATATATATTTTAAAATGTAAATTTTTTTTTTTTTACATGATTATTTTTCATTATTTTGAATGAATAAATTATTATTATTTCATAATATTTTTAAATATATTATAAATTTACATAAATATCAAAATTAAAAAAAAAACCATTATATATATTTCAAGATTAAAAAATCATTATATATATTTACAATCTATATATATTTCAAAATTAAAAAACCATTATATATTTCAAGATTGTAAAGTTTATTTTTAGGATTTTTTAATATTATTTTGAATAAATAAATTATTTTTTTTCATAATATTTTTAAATAATTTTAAACCATTTCATAATAAACAAAACTGTAATTATTAATTTTTTCATATTATTTATATTTTTTAAATAATAAAACTTATCATAATTCAATTATAAAACCAAACCAATATTTTACTATACTATATCCTATTATATTATATATAAATGATATTATTTTATAACAATTTTATTAATCAATATTTTATTATACTATATCCTATTATATTATATATAATATAATTTTATTACATTTTTATCTTATAATTTAATTCTTAATGAAAATAATACTATGCCAGCATCTATTCTTTAAATCTCCACATAGCTATTCTTTAAGAGGGAACGCTAATATACAATGTTTTTAATTTTAATTATTTATACAACAAAGGATTGCAACCTTTTAATAGAGAGTAGTTGAAATGTCTTGAATACAAAAGTCATTCTTAAGTTTAATGTTTCATACTAGACATGTCAAAATTATTGAAAAATATGGACTTTCCGATTATCTCGTTCAAACATATGCATAGTTTTGGGTGATGATGAAGGACTTTGTTGAGTATTAACAACACGATATTAGGTCCATGCACATTCATAATATTTACTACTTAGTTTGTTTGGTATTGTGTCTGTATTAACCGTTCACACACTTAAACTTTTTAGGTTAAAACTTTTGTAATAACATTATTCATGTTTATTATATGATGGTTGGTGTATTTTGCATTGCATTGTTGTTTATTTATAATCCCAATTAATTATAATATTTAATGAGTAATTCTTTGATTTTTAAGTTGATAAAAGTCGTATCCACAACATCAAGGTTTATGTTAGGATTTTGTAGG
Source organism: Picea mariana (assembly GCA_032191745.1). Classification (NCBI taxonomy): domain Eukaryota; kingdom Viridiplantae; phylum Streptophyta; class Pinopsida; order Pinales; family Pinaceae; genus Picea; species Picea mariana. The sequence goes on along the minus strand of JASDQU010225951.1, from coordinate 3,585 downwards.
TACAAATGAATTATCTTATGCGTGTTAATGTTGGAAGGATTTTAATTTTTTTTTAGCTATTTTTAGGCCTCGAAATAGGGAGGCATAGGGAGGCATATGTTGGTGTTTTAAATTATCTTATGCGTGTTAGTGTTTGAAGGATCTTATTTTTTTAGGCATTCTTAGGCCCCAAAATAGGGAGGTAGATGTTGGTGTTTTGAATCTGATGATTGAAATCTAATAAGAAGAATCCCTAAATTATGAAAGCAAGTTAAAAGGAAAACCAACCTTACCACTCTTGAGTCATTGAATACCTCTTCTGCAAATCACATATATTCATTTTATGGTTTTTGGATATTTTTTAAATAATTTTACATATTTTCTAAACAATAGGTCACACCATTTCGTTAATTACTAAAATAAATGAACTCTATCCTCTAATTCTGAGCTCTAAAACGAAATCAAAGGAACTCTAGGTTACTCTAGAAGCATGTCAAAGGAAACCAATGTTACCACTCTAAAACGATAATTCAATCCATTTCGTTAATTGATATAAATGAATGAACTCAACAATATATCACAATAAATTGTTTTTCAACCCATAAATTCATCATTGGTTAAAGACAACATTTACCCGCATGTTAGGGGAAAGTTTTTAATGGAATTCAACTCTTATTGACAATGATCACATTATTCACTATAGACCTTTCTTCTAGAGTCGTGTTGGATTTTTCATGATGATCCAGGTGGATATCGGTGGCCACCCACCTATTCCAACTGGCTCAACTTGACAGTTTTTCAGTTTGGTAGTTTTTTCCTAGTTTTTGGGTCTTGAACTTCCAGGGCCGTTTTGAGGCCCTAAACATTGTTTTTAGGGCTCACCATAGTCAAAATGTAAACAAAGTTGGATTTTGATGGCATAATGTGTAATCCTCGGATAGACCTTTCCAACGAGATATCATGCGCCTAAAATGGAGATCGTATGCAAACGTTACAACCCCTGGAAGTTGATGTACCAACTTACCCCAACGAGGCCCACATGATTCTTGGCACTTCATCTCCTAGGGTTAGGTTTTTGGATGTCTAGGGTTTTGGCATTCATTTTTATTTTAAAAAGGCTTTCATATCCTCATTGTACTCATCTTCTTGTGAATGAGTGCAACTGTCACATCTCTTCTCAGATATAAGTCACCACCATTCTAGCAAGCGTGTTTCTGTCTGAATTTTACAGTTTCAACATATTTATTTATTAATAGAAGCCAAGTTTTAATGTATCTCTCTTATTGTTCATTAAATTTCTGTGTTAATAATATATATCTATATTCATTTCATTATGGTCATAACATCTGGATCGGTGATATCAGAACGGTCTGCTCCTTGTCATTCTTAATGCATGTCCCCGATGAGGTCAGGGTACAAAGAGTTGGGTCTCGAGATTGTTTCTCCTGAGGAAAAAGGATCTCGCATGCATAAGAGACTTTCCATGGAGGGAGAAAATAAAGATGATGGGACAAGATATCCTTTCAAACTGTTGCTCAAGGAAGTCCTCACGCAATAGAGGAATGAAATGATGGATAGTTTTGCGCAAATCCTTCGATAACTACCAAAAGGCGACAAATATTTGTTGAGTAGAGGCACCTCCCCCTTCAAGGTACAAATCAACTTTGATATTACTATATTTGAAGGTCATATAGACGCAGATGTTGTAAACAAATGGTTGAATTTGCTAGAAGAGTATTTTTTTTGTCCATAACTTTTCGAATAGAGAAAATATTACTTTTGTGCTCCTCAAATCCGTCCCCCATGTCAAATATTAGTGGGATACTTTATGTGAGCAAAATGAAACAAAGGAACCCTCATTATTTGCAGTCGCACTCACCCGGGAGTCCTTCAAAGATGCTAATAAGGAACAATACTACATTGTCGGAAGTTATGACAACCTATATACAAAATGGACCACACTGTGGTAGGAAAGCAACCAAGCAGTGGCAGAGTTCACAAATATATTTCATACCTTGCGTACCAAGATGGGTATCAAAGATTCTGAGAGAATGGATGCCTAATCCATAAAATGGCATGATCACGAAAGAGTAGTGCATCTCGGTTTTCAGAAGACGAGATCATGGAAGATGGATGCTTGGTCCATAAAATGGCGTAATAAGCACAAATTAGATCGTATCCAATAAGGAATAAAAAATCTCCATGAAAGTTATGTTGAGGGATGGTTCCACATTGCAAAATATTCGAGAAGGAATCAATTGACATCACTAAATTTCCACCTGCCGCAGAGTTAGAGGACTCAACAGTTAGCTATTGTGTGCTTGGAAATCATAGAGCGGTTTCACTAAATCAAAGTTAAAGACTTATTTTCATAAGATATCCAAGAGGATTGGTATTAAAATTACGCCAATTGCTCAAATTTGAGTGATCTAGGTGGATATTGGTGGCCACCCACCTATTCCAAATTCCAACTGACTCATCTTGACAGCTTTTAGTTCAACACGTTTCTCTGTAATGGAGAAAATTATTTGTAATTATAGATTTTGCACTTCTGAGAATATCTTGATGCCCTACACAACATCCAGGTGGATATTGGTGGCTTCCCATCTAGTCCAACTGGCCTATTTTGGCAGTTTTCATCTTAGTACATCTTTTTGTACTTTTAGGGCCATTTTCAGGCCCTAAACAACATTTTTTGGGATTTCCACAGTCAAATTGTTGATTGAGTTAGCATTTTATGGAATAATGTGTATTTCTCGAAAATACCTTTCCAACAGGCTATCACACGCCTAAAAGGAAGATCGTATGCAAAAGTTATGACCCTCGGAAGTTGATGTACTAAATTACCCCGATGGGGCCCACGTGACTTTTGGTGCTTCATCTCCTAGTGTTAGGTTTTTGGATGTCTAGGGATTTGGAATTCATATTTATTGTAAAAATTCTTTTAGAGCCTCATTGTATTCATCTTCTTGTGAATGAGTGTAGCCGTCACATCTCTTCTCAGACATAAAGCTGCCACCATTTTAGCGAGTCTTGCACTTTGTAGTTTTATAGTCTCTGTACATTTTTTTCATTAATAGAAATCATGTATTGTTGTATTTCTCTGTTTATGGAAATATTTATTTGTATTTAATTGTAATATATATTCTTTCATTTTGTTCCAAAAATAATCTGGATGAGTGGTATTAAAGCAGGATGCTCTTGATCATTTTTTAGTGCATGTCCCCGATGAGGTCCAAGTATAGCAAGTTGGGTATCAAGCTTATCTCTCTTGAGGAAAATTGTGTTGGTTTACTGAGAGGGGGGGTGAATAAGTAATAGCGTAATTATATTCATTTTTCTTCAAATGTTATATCAATGTAGAATTATTATCCAATAATGAGAAATAATAAATAAACAATCGCACACATACACAGTACACCAGTGTTTTACGTGGAAACCCAAATTGGGAGAAAACCACGGAATGCTTTTTCTTATATGTCTTGAAGAATTACATTCATTGGAAGCACCAACTTCCTTTGTTTTCCAGCTGCAACTGGAAGGAGGCTCCAACCCTCTAGTTTCTCAGGCTACAACCTGAGGGAAGCTCCAACTCCCCAAATCTCT
>JASDQU010225947.1:0-17440 GCA_032191745.1 Picea mariana | reverse complement strand
CTTAGTGCAGGGATTCTTAAGTGCTCCTGTGCCTAGTTTTTCCTCACCTATTTATCTTCTCATCCACGCCATTTAAACTTAAATCGGTCCAATGTTTCTGTTGCCTTGCCTTGTGTAACAGTCTTGTCCAGATCTGATATGTCAATCACTTTTAATCGCAGACCACATTTTCCCAATGGCTCTCTTTATTGTCCCAAACTAACCACCTCAAAATCAAAAACCCTAAATTTATCTTGCTTTATAACTAGCCTAACATCAGTCCTATTACCCAAACAAAGCTAAATCTTAAAGAGAGATCCCTCTCTGAGTCTTGGAGGGCTAGATCCAAGACTCGAAGCGGTTCGAGGTTACCTCTGTGTTTGCCTCAGCAGCCTTAGGCAAATTACAGAGTGCTAACACACTGCGACTTCGACTTGGGTTTCTTGAATTGTGCAATCAAAGTAGTCTTGATATCATTCAGTGGTTTTGGCTGGACAACTCCTTGGATGAAATTTATGTACCAGCTCAGTGCGCAGTCTCTTAGGGTAGTACTAAATTGAGCTCTCTTAAAGGATTCATCGATGACATTCTTAATACTCCATACAGCTTCACATAAAAACCAATGTTGATCAAGATCTTCGGATCCATCTCCCCTAAAGGTGGGTAACCTCATCTCATATGCCATAGATATTCCTAGGGTTCCTGACTGAGTATGCACTGAATCGCTTGTACGAGTGCTCTGAGTGTTTTGATAACTTAGGTTACTTTGGTTACTTAATGTTGTTAAAACAATGGGAGATGTAACAGTACTTACTTCAACGGTCTACATAGTCCCTGAAGTTTCTGACTCTTCTTGGCGAGGTTCTTCGGTCTTCCCTTCTTATGTCCTAGTGGACTCTAAATGTTCCTCGTTTAGTATCTCTTCTTCTTCTCCACTATAGAACCCTTCTTCCTGTGCTGGTGGTTCATGATTCTTCTCAAACAAGTCCACTAGAGGAACTTCTTTGAAAGTTCTCCCACTCCACATGTGTCTGACTTATGTGTCGATGTCGCTATCTAAATTCTTGAACATTATATTTTTCAATCCGACCCACTACTGTATCTTCAGGATGTTCTTCTCATGCAATAGCATCTTGATATTCAACTTCAAGAAGTGTAAAAAATTTCCTCTCAGTCCCTTCAAGAAATATATCTCTGCTTGGCTATATGATTCTACTTTGTCAATAGCAAACTCAGTGATATACCCTCCAATGGTACTATCAAACTAGTTCTCTACTACTCTTGACACGGTGTTATCAACTCTCTTGACCTTCTTGATCAGTGTCAACATCCAAACCACAGACGGTCTGAGTCTAATCTCAAACTGGGTATCTGCTAATCTGGCTAGCCACTCGTATAGCTCCTTATGAATTCCTCCAAAGAAAATCTTGTGTATATTAGTAAAGATATACCTTCCCAACCAATCCTCTATACTAAGATTAGGATTCTTATTCTGAGCTTCAGCGAAGTCATTCTCTTGTTCTTCTATCCACTTCTGAATCTCTGTCTTCGATGGAAACCACCTTGACATTCCCTCAAGAATATTCTGGTCCTAACAACGGAACCATTTGTTGGCACACGGTAAGACTCGGGGTTCAGTTCTAACAGCGCACCAACAAGCCCTAACTACTAGCCCTTTAGGAAACACCTAAAAAGCATATGCAATCTCACTCGAAGTAGCTATAGGGGGTTGCATGACACAGGTGTCTACAACCAGAGGAAATGCAAAGTGGATCCAGGGAAACACTCTCACAGAGATCTAGCTATTCTTTATCTTTCTTAAGCCTACTGCACGAACTATATCTCATAACTACCATAATATTGCATTAATAGTATATCAAAAATCATAATAAAATGACATCAATCACACACAACAAAAAGATATACGTGGTTAACCCTCTCCCTAGGGATACATCCACAGAACTGTGTTTTATAATATATTAGATGAAAGCATACAGTTCTATATGCACTTAGCTTGCAGATATCTCTCTCTTTCTTTCTCTTCTCCTCTCTCCCCTCCCTGTGCACCTAGCTGCAGGGTTGATCTTCACACCCAGCTGGAGATCTTACAACAAAGACTCTCTTTCAACAGAATACTTCTCTCTCTCAACAACAATAATCACTCATCATACATAATCTCTCTAAAAACAACAACCCATCACAGGTCCTCTTGACCTTTATTTATACATTACAATGACTCTTGGACATCCTTAGGCTGAAATCTAGGTGTCAAAACCCTAGGTGTCTAAAACCCTATTTCAACTTGACCTGTGTTTTCAGAGCTTCGCCAGACTGTCTTTCCCTCTTTCTTACGAGGTTCTCTAAAGCATCTATTGGCGGATTTTTATGCTTGTTGAGTCGTCCACAATCCATATTCCTTGTTGATATATCTTCCTCGCTCTCCCCATCCAAAGGCTTTCTTTCTCTTACTTCGCTCCATGTTTTTTTCTCTGTTGTTCGCTTCGACCCAATCTCAGTCAACTTGTCTTCTGCGCAGTTTGCACTTTGCGCTTATTTCCTTAATCTTTGCAACCTTCCATAACCAAGGGCCAACACTAAACTTCATTATCGCAATTGAAGAGGTGTGATTTGTTACCATTAATGCACCGGTACCATCATGATAGTGGAGAACCAGTGTTTTGTACCATGGTCTTTTGTAAAGGATAGAGCACCAAGAACAAAGCATCCAATGAGATGCCCCGCTATGAAAAGTCAAGCAATATATGTCCAAGTGCATTTATGTATACAGTACCACTGCATTGTCTTAAAATGGTTCAACCACTACATTAAATTTTATAAATCATTGTGTGAGCAGTGTCGTTATTTAATTGGAGTGTATCAGTGTGGGTAGAATCCAATCATATGTTGTATTCAAGGCGTTTTGAAGGACACACTACTCTTTTTCTATAATTTATCATGGTGCTTACTTGATCGGTATCGATGCATAAATATATATGTGATTCATAGGTAGTGGTGCTTCCTGTAAATTAAACACAGTACGCACCGTTTTGGGGAAAGTCGAAGCATTTAGGTGCACCATGCAAAATTGGAAAAAGAAATTGAAAAAAATGTCAAATTTCAAGCTAAATTGAAATTTTCATTGGATGAAAATGAAAATAGGAAGGTATTAAACAATTTACCTAGCCTCTTATGTCCAAGGAGGCATGGTTTCACAGTTGATAAGAAATTAAAATTCATGGTAATTTCCAAAATCTAGAAATGTGTAGAATCTACCAATGGAGCTATCCACGTGATTAGTTTAGACCACTAAAAATAGGGCGTCTTAGGAAGGATGGTGAGCATAAATGCTTGCTTGAGATCTTGGAAGTACGGGATGCATTGCAATAATGAAAATTGGTCAAGTAATTATTTATTTATTTACCCTACGATGGTGCACCTGATGACATTGAGGCATATCAGTGCATATTCTTTAACGGCTTTGGTGTGATTTATTCGATGCATGTATTTTTTATTATAAAGTATCACGGTCCTTTTGACCATTGATGCACCGGTGCTTTATGTTTCGTTTACACCATGGTGTGTTTGGTTAAACTGGATGCACCACTATTTAACACAATATGCACTAGTGGTGGTGCTCACTGTGAATTTAACACAATATGCACCACATTAGGAGGTTAATAAATAATTTACCTAGCCTCTTATGTCCCAAGGAAATATGGTTTCATCATTGATAGAAAATGAAAATTCGTGGTAATTTCCAAAATTTGGAAATGTGTAGAATCTACCAAGGAAGCTATCCAAGTCAATGTAGAGCACCGAAAATAGGGTGTCTTAGGAAGGAAAGTGAGCAACGGTGCTTACTTGAAAGTTTGTAAGCACGGGACGCACTGTAAAAATAAAAATCGGTATGGTAATTTATTTTTTATTTAACCTACCGGAATGCGCCTAATGATAGTGAGGCGCATTGGTGCGTAATGTTCAACGACACCAGTGCAATTTATTCAATGCATGTATTTTTTATTATAAAGTATGGAAATTCTTTTGAAAATTGATGCATCAGTGTTGTATTGTTCATTTACGCATCGACGAGTATATACATTAAAGGAGCATCAAAAAAAACCTCCGCAAAAACCTTCATCTTCCTGCCTCCACTAACAACCTCTGCTATAAACAGATAAATTTTTCGGGGAGTTTCCATAAAAACCTCTGCAAGAAGGTGTTCTTCATGTAGTGTCACTCAATTATCGAGTCACTTCTTGTGTAACAATCCCTTTAAAAGAAGACAACATAGATTTGACTTGTGAGAAAACTTAGAAAGAAGGTGTAGAATTGTCTTAAACAATATGAGAGTTTATTGCAATTCAAATACCCTAAAGTACCAAACGAGGGAAGGCTCCAAATTATTTTGTCTCTTTCTTATTAATCCACAACCTAAGACACTCCTCCATAGATTTTCCATTCCACACATTAGCACATATTGTAATATGTTCAACATCATTCCAAATTTTCTATGCACAAGGACAATTAATCATTAGATGGGAAATACATTTACCCTCACTCTTGCACAAACTACATATCCTAGGTCCATATTTATTTCTCCTTTGGATTAGTTCCCATGTGAAATCCTTATTGTTTAATTCCATACAAAGGAAATTTTATGTCTTGTTTGGAGCTCTTAATTTCTAGATTTGGCTCCACCAAAAAATAGCCTTCTTATGTTTACATTAAAACAAAGACTTATATCCCAACCTAATATTATAGACTCCAATAACTTATTCTTTAACTATACCAAATAGTTTTCTTCCTCTCTCATTCTAATATGTCCTTTTATCATACTTGTAATATATAAATTCCACAAATCCCCCTATGCCCCTTCCAACCCTAATTTATAAGCATTTTTTCATCCTTTTTCCAGATATCAGTGGACATCGAATCTCCTACCATATTCATAGTAAAAATACCCCTATATTGTAAAATTTCTATCACTTCATCTAGAATGCATGCCCCTTCATTACACCCCATGATAGAATTTGCTCCTACTCTTACCTTCTCCCCATTCCTTACTCACCAAGACAAATGATTGCCAATAAAATCAAAACCCTTGACCAAATATTTATAATGAATTTACACATTATTTATACTCTTCCTTTTATTTCTAATCCAATCCATCACAATCCCTATACTTCAACATTTTTGTTCAATGATTTTCCTTAACAATCCTTATTTGGACATGGCATTCCATAGGCTTTTTAATGCCAATGATTTCTCAAACATGTAGAATTTATTTAAACCCAAAGAACCTTCCTCCTTTAGCATAGCTATAATATGTCATTTGACTAAATGAATCTCCTTAGGTTCTTTTCTTCTTACCACAGAAAATTTAAAACATAATTTCCTTATTCTTTATTTGACACCTTTTGGAATAAAATCCAAGGAATTCCAAAATATTTGAATAACCTCAAGAGTGAACTAGACAAGTGTCAACTTGTCCCTTATTGACAACCATATATTGCATCATATATATATATATATATATATATATATATATATTCTACCTTCAATTATGTCCAACAGCGACATTAAATCCTTCTTCCCGTACCCATTAGGTTTGAGAAAGAAGCAAAGGGATTTGAAACCTTCATGAAAGTTTGGAGTCCTGAAAGAGAAAATTCTTAATAGACCAAGCTCTACATCTTGTTCCAAACCATTAAAACAAATAGTGTATTTTTGTAAATTCAATTCCATTCTTGAAGCAATCCTATAGATCTTCAAAAATTCCCTCGGTCTCTTATCCCCCTCAAAGATCCATTACAAAAAATAGTGCATTGTCCACATATAATAAATAAGTTAAAGCTACAACACTTCCAATTATAATACTTGTAACAGTGCCTTTCCTTTAGCCTCCTTAATATCTCTACTCAATCCTTCAAAAATAAGTAAAAGGATAAAAGGGGATAAAGGGAAACCTTTATGTAAGCCCATAGAAGGCTTAAATAATTTTGAAGCAGATCCATTTATCAACATTATAAAAAACAAATTTAATATATACACCCCATTATCTATTTGAGCAATAGGAGACATAATCCAACATAAAGAATCATCAACCATAAATAAATATAGCTAGTTTTTTCATATTCTTTTGAAATATCTAATTGCATAACCATATTTGGATTTCATTTTTGTATTAATTGTGTGTAGACTCACTTTCATTAACCCTATGGCTTCATGGATCTATCTCCCCACTAAAAAGACAAACTAATATTTGAAGTAACTTATGAGAGAACTCTTTTAATATTGATAGTCAGAATCTTGGCTATGATCTTATAAACACAATTCCATAAATAAATAGGCCCAAATTCATCAAAGGATTCAGGTTAATCTCTTTTTTGGATAAATGCTAAGAAATTTCAATTAAATACCCCCAAAAACTTCACTAAGGTTTTCAATTCCTCAATGACCTTAATCATATCTTCTTCTAGAAGCTCATAAGAACCGATGAAGAACTAAATTGTCTACCCATATGGCCCTAGAATTTTATCCTTCTTACATCTAGAGAATACTACTTTAACTCCTTTGAAACTTCCTCCATCATCATCAAATTATCTTCCTCAAAAACTAGACTAGGAAAATAAATAGTCATATGTAGGAATTTGACAATATTTTCCCGGGTTGGTCATTTGTAGACTGCCTAAAAAAGCTCAAAAAATTTCCTTACCACTCACCCTTCTTTATTTTTCACTTCCCAAATAGTGTTGATCATTTTCGTGTGGTTGGAATATTAGTCAAAAAAAATTGTATTTTCATCTCCCTTCTCCAACCATATCACACGGTTCTTCATCCTCCATTCAACTTCCCTCCATTCCAACAACTTGTTCTTCTTACTTTCCATCTCTTAAACCATTTTTTCTTCCTCCTCCCTAAAAATACCTTCAACGCTTTTCTTGCAAAAATAATCCATTTCCCATTCAACTTCTTTCAAATCCTTATTTGATAGTTTGTGTTTTTTTTCTACCCAAGATGTTATTACCCATTTTAAATTATTCAAGGATGAAGAAAATTGGAAGAAAGTAGAGTCTCTAGACCCTGAATCATATGCCACCCACTCTATTCTAAATAGCTCCTAAAATTTATACATTTTTAGCCACATAGGGTTAAATTTGAAAGGGCTAGATGGTTTCTCATTTTTTTCTCTATTTGAATAAGGATTGGTGAATGGCCAGATCCACCCCCTATGTCCACCCATGATATTATCTAATCTGAATCATTTAAGAGATTCGATGACATGAAAAATATATTCAACATATTTGATACCCCATCTTTACCAGATCTATTGTTTCTCAAGGTTGGCACCAATTTAATTGGTTCCACATCAACAAGGCCCACACCTTCAATTTGTTTCCTAAATAAATCAACTAGCCTATCCATCCTAGCCACATCCCCCCAAATCTCAAATCTACTTAGGATAAAATTTTGGTCTCCCCCCCAATAGAAACCCAGTCCTCCTTAAAACACCACAATGAAAAGAAGGTTTCCTAAAACATTTATATATCATCATACAACCCATAAAATTTAATGGATGGGTATTTTATCCTAGGTCCTTGAACATAAAAAATTTCCAGGTTGTTGAATCAATAATAGAGGATCAACATAAGAAAAATGATTTATTTCAATGGCTTAGAAGACACCTTGAATTTACAACCACATCTATAGCCAAGAAATCCCATTCTTTCGGTAGTTTTCCTAAGCCCCATATCACATTAACCCCTTCCCTCGCGGTTTCTTGGACAAGAATCACATTTGGTTTGTGAATTTCCACCAAACGTGTTAACGCAAGTATTTTAGAGGGACTTCCAAGACCTCATATATTCATGGATAGATATGTCATTTGGACACTTGGGAATGAATTTATCCCACTCTAAGGACCCCTATAATCAGTTTTTGTTTCTATGACAAATATCCTTCAAATCCTTTTCTTGTACATGGTGAAGAAAATACTTTCTTCTAGTTGATGGGTGACCTAATTCCAAGATAGGATTAAATTCGAAACCTTCATTCATTGTTTCGTTCCCTACTTTGTTATCCCATTTTTTGAACCTTGGGTGATATGTAAAACCATTTGGATCATCCACATATGCTTTTATACCGAAGCCTTTTGAGGATATAGAGACCTCATGATTACACCCATCCCCTAGGGACAAAACAGAAGAAGTCAAAGCAATAGAAATTTTCTCACCCTTCCCAAGATCAAGAAAATAAATTCCAAACTTTATCGACCTTGGATAACCTTTACCCCTTTTAAAAACGCCATGACTATTTACAATTTCAACTATGAGGGTTGAGCCTCTCTATATTCAATATTTGTGCTACCTATTTAGAAAGAGGACGGACATTGTGGCATGTTTTGGTAACTTTCTTACCAAGATCAATGGTGACTAGAGAGATCAATTCATACATAGGCTTTGCATTGGTTGTGGACCCTGATTATCTTTCTGATTCATATGCAAGTGTGCCTACCCTCCTTCTGCCATGGGTTCGGGGGTTGGCCCCCAAATAAAGGGAGTCCTAGGGGGACTTACCCCCACGGTTGCAGGGAATGGGGGATATAGGGCTCCCAAGGAAAATTTTGGGAAATTTTTCTTGTAAAATATTGTAATTTTGTAGTCAATCTAGACCATTCATTATAAGGTCACAAATATGACGGTAAAAGTTATGTTAGGGTCTTCTCCCAATAAGGAAACCTATTTTTTTGTATGTGGGAATTGTATTGCGGCTGTGTATGAGTATGAATATTGTATTATGAGAGAGGAGACTGTGAGAGAAAAAAGAGGAAGTTACAACATGTGTGTTGTAGGTTGTATCCCTTCATTTGTTGGATAATAATAAAAGAAGGACCTGGCGATTTCTCCATGGACATAGCCCATATTGGGTGAACCACGTATATATGTGTCTTTTTTTTTAATATGTTATTCTGTGTTTTATTTTTGCATTGGTTTATTGCTCTGTGATTTAATTCCTAACAACCAGTATAAGAGCCAAAGGTTTATTTGGCTGGAAAAACTCGCAGGAAAGGAGGGTTCCTGGTTTGAGTGGGAGCAATGGTGGACAGGGATGATTTTAAGGACATAAATTAATATTAAAATGTAGAAATATGAGTTAATCGTACTAGTCCTTAATATGCAAATGTAAAATGTTTGGCGATAGTTTTGTAAAAATATTCAAATTTCTAAGGATTTTATATAGATTCTATAAAATTTTGAAGACTTTTAAGGTAAAATAATTTTATTCTATGGAATTTGGGTGAATCATTTTTAGAAAAAAATGGAAATTTGTGAATCTTTTTTTGGGAAAAACCATGGAAAATTATCCCATTTGCGAAATTTAGCCCCTAAAATCATCTATTGGTGGAAGAATGAAATTTTAGGGTCAAGAAATTTAACAGAAAAAACTACCAACTGTGGGAGATTTGAATGGAGGAATATCTATATTAGAAGGATCTATTCCTACCATTGGGAGGAATAGAAAAGAAGCCGACGACCATGAAAGATGAAGAATGGGAGGTTCTATAAAGAAAAGCACTAGGAACAATACGACTGTGCATGGTTGTGTCAGTGGCTTTCAACATTTCGAAAGAAATGAAAATGGAGGGTTTGATGAAGACATTGTCTAGGATGTATGAAAACACCTCAGCCTCCAACAAGTTATTTTTTATGAAGCCTTTTATTTAATATGAAGATGTCAAAAAGTGGATATGTTGTTGATCATTTAAATGAGTTTAACACGATTACCAGTCAATTAAGTTCTGTAGGAGTAAACTTTGATGATGAGGTTAGGGATCTTTTGATTTTGTGTTAATTTTCATAAAGATGGAATTGCTTGTTCATGGATATAAGTAACTCTATTTTTGGTTCAAATAATTTAAAATTTGATGATGTTGTTGGTGTTATCCTAAGTGAGGAAATGTGATAGAAAATCACAGGTGAGATATCGGGAAATGCTTTGACTGTGGAGAATATGGAAAGACCAAGGGAGAGAGGAAAGATTCCAGGAAATTATGGGAAGTTGAATACTGTAAGATCCAAATATAGAGAAAAGGTGGATTGTTGGCATTGTGGGAAGAAAGGATACCTGAAGAAATATTGTTGGGATCAAAAAGGAAAGTTGACAGATGGACAACACGAGAATAAACAGGAAGAAAATGTAACAAGTGATGTGTTTCAATATGCTAAATTAATCCTTTCATTAGATAATATTAGTGATGCATGGGTGGTAGACTTAGGGCCTTTGTTTCATGCCACACTCCATAGGAAATATTTTCAAGACTATGTTTAAGGTGATTTGGATAGGTTTGTTTGGGTGATGATAAACCATGCAAAATTGTTGGAAAGGGCAAGGCACAGATAAACTTACAGAATGGAAACCAATGGTTGTTGAAAGAGGTAAAGTGTGCTCCATATATGAGAAAAAATATAATATCAACAGGGAAATTGGGAAGTGAAGGGTGCATAACCACATTTATAGAAAATGACTAGAAGGTCACTAAAGTATCACTGGTAATAGAAAGAGGAGAGAAGGTAGGTACATTGTATTTATGTAATGGTATTGCTGATTTTTCTATTGTTTTAGCTTCTAAATGAGTGGATACAACATTGTGGCATCATATACTTGGGCACATGAGTGAGCAGAGGATGCAGATTCTCCAGTCAAGAAATTTATTTCCAAGCTTGAAGCAAGTTGATTTGGATTTTTGTGAGCACTGTGTTTATGGAAAACAGAAGAGAGTTATATTTATCAAGGTTGGGAAAGAAAAAAGGAGTGAAAAATTAGAGCTTGTGTATACATATGTATGGGGACCAGCTCAAATATCATCTCTTGGTGGTCCTTGTTATTATGTTACTTTTATTGATGATGCAACTAGAAAAAATTGGGTTTATTACATTCAAAACAAATTTGATGTTTTCGATACTTTTAAGAAATGGAAAGATTTGGTTGAGAATGAGATAGGAAATAAGTTGAAGTATCTCAAATATGATAATGAAGGTTAATATTGCTGCAAGGATTTTGATATTTACTATTCATACCATGGGATTCATAGAGAGAAAACAGTTCTAGGAACACCACAAGAAAATGTTGTGTCAGAAAGGATGGACAGGACAATCATGGAGCATGCATGGTGTATGAGATTGCATGCAAGATTTCCCTTATAATTTTGGGTAGATGTTGTCGATATTGTTATTTATTTAAAAAAGAGGGCCTTCAAGTTCCTTGGGTGGTAGAATTCCATAGGAGGCATGGACAGGTAAAAGGGTAAACTACTCATTTCTAAGGACTTTTAGTTGTGAATAATTTGTCTACATTGATAAATAAAATAGAACAAATCTTGAATCTAAATCCAAGAAGTGTAATTTTATTGGATATGGAGTTAATTATTTTGGTTATTGCTTACATGATTATGAAAACCATAAAATCATTAGGAGTGTCTAGATGTGATATTCAATGATAAGTTCATATATAAGGATTAGTTGTAGGGAAATAAATGGGAAAAAAAAACACAAAATACACAGTGCTTCACAACTACATTTGTACCCAAAATATGACTGTTAATTTGTCTGAAATTCGATAGTTACGCATCTAAAATTCGATGGAATTATTTTTTTTAAGTGTCGGTCGGATATCGTCGGTTAGTTGACACACAATAGCAGTAGTCAGTTATCCGACTTCCATAGTTGTCAAATCAGTGGTTGCATTGTCGATCATGTTTTCCTTATAGTTGTCAGTTATCTAACTTCCACAGTTGTCAGATCAGTGGTTAGGTCGTAGATCATCCTACCCCATAGGATTCAGATACTTGAATCCACAGGGGCGTCGAACCTATGTTTGGGCCATCGGACGCAAACTTCATAGATTCAGATAATCCATTCATTGGACCCGTCAGATATCAGACGACAACCTCAAGGGGTCGGATATAGGAGACTGTATTGTTTAAAAAAAAAAAAAAAATGGATGCCAAGATTGGCCATGTCATCTGCTATTGAGTCCCCCTCTCTATATACATATATTAATTCTACTAGGAGCTCCCTTCTACCCAAATATCTTGGTTCCTCTCTCTTGGAGACTATTTTTCGCAATTGTTCTTGGGAAGACCTTCTCTCCCGTCTCAACAAAAATCTCACAAATTGGACTTTTCGCTCCCTCGCCATTGTTGGTCATAAAATAGGTCCTTCAAGCCATCCTGATATATCTCTTTTCATCTCTGGTAGCTCATACATGAATACTTAAATTTATCAAGGCTCTCTAGTGCAATTTTATTTGGCAGGGCACCAACTTAGCTAACAAATGGGAACTTGTCACTTGGAATACTCTTTGATTTGTAAAAAAATATAGCTTAAGTGAAAAATATTTGTACCTTCCATTTGTGTCTTTGTATACAAAAATGTGTACATCTATAGGCATGCAAAGCCTTGATGACTTATAGGGAACTCTAGGAGACAAATTCATTCTAAAGGTCACAGATTGTCCAAATCAAACAAATGGGTTTACCATAAGAGATAACACAACTCAATATTCCAAGTCCACATTGTTATTCTCACCAAGAATATGGGTTCAATAGATAAAATATGGTTAATGGATGGAGACATTGTATGAACAAAGCCTTCATGATATTTAAAATATAAATGGAGAATGAAACCAAGATGAAAAAATGCAATGACCACACTAACTTCTCTAAAACCTAACTTCCATTGATGTTTTGTTCCCTTATCTCACTAAGATAACATTGAAACTGACATTTAAAATAACCTATTGTGAGGAGTGCTTCATTTTCATGGCACCATTGAACAATATTTTTCCTTGTTTTTCATTTAACAACTTCCCAACAATATATAAGTTCATTCCAATACTGAAGACATTACATTTAAATAGAAAAACTTAGAAAGATACACATTCACATGGGAAAACACACACCAAGGAGCATCAACACATGAATCTCTGGTAAGAACATTCAATACTTCTGCATGATAATTTCATTAGGCTTGGGAAAATATTACAATATAGATCAGTCCTTTTCCTCCCTCTCGAACCCCCATTACAATCTAAAATTATAAAATATATACAAAATTCTCAATGAGCCAGTCTTAACATAATTTTACAAAAACAAATATTCCCTACAAAATATTTGCGATTTGTTAACACTTTGATGCCAACTGAGCTCTCCTTTATCTTTGGGATATATTTGAATGATTTTTTGACTTTCCTTTGAATTGTACTATGCCACTTGAATGAACGTTCAAGGTTAATTGGAAGAAAGTATTTTGTTTCTTTGTTTTTCCTAATATTACAATTTCTTTCCATTGAATTTCAGAAGGAATGTCATAATCAACCATTTACTTAATAAGAATTTCTAATTATATGCAGGATGCATAGAAAATAGTGGGAAGACCTGATCTGATTTTCCTAAAAGATTAAAACTTTCAAACCATTCATCAATTTATCACCTATTGAAACCCATTTTAAACCCTCTTCTAGTTCTTCAAACTTTGAATGATCCATTCGAACTTGAGTCAACAATACATTATATTCTTGTTGTGAAATCAGGTTACCTATGTCATCCCGAAAAGAAGGGAGACCTTTGTTAAACAATTGACTAAATAGTTCCTTGAAGTCTTTCACACTTTGTTCCATATGCTCATCCTTTGTCTGCACATTCTTTATATGATTATGTTTGCCAATGATTTTTCTAGCCCAAATTATAATAGCAGTCCTATCCTTGACCCCAATGGTCTGCAAATTTGCATTAGAAACTAAATTCAGTAGATTGATTTCATTTTGAGCCCAATCTAATGGTCTTTTCAACAATGTTTCATTTACAACTACACATTTATGACGAGTTGTAACTACTACAGTATTCTTGTCCTAAAAAAAAATCAAATACTACCTAAACTTAGTGATGTTCGCTGCTAAAGAGTCCCGGAGAACATGTTTGACTCCTTGCAATGGACATTTTCCTTTTATCCTTGATTTTAACTTCGCAATATTTTCCTACAAAAATTATTCTCTTTTTGGACTTCGTCCCTCTTTTCACTCCTTTAAGCAACTTCCTGCTTCAACTTTTGATTTTCTTCTTTTAACCCCTTTATTTCCCCATATTTAAAGTTAATTTGTGACATGGATTTTACTAGGTCATCATTCTTTGTAGCCACATTATTTTTGTGACTAGGGCCTACAAAGGAAACTATTTCCATCAGTTATTGTTTTTATTTGAGCCAATCCCCTTTCTCCTTCTCCAGCTGCACCATTTTGGCTTTATAACTTATCACCTCTTGTTGTAGTGATTCATTTTCTTGTTCAATTGTTGCAAGCTCTAGAGTTTGTACATGCTCTGATGCTAGAATTTTTAGCTTCTTCTTGAGAGTCTGAATAGTATTCTCTTTTTCATTCAAACGCTTCTTCATTCCTTGATCATTTTTTGGATCTTCCCCACAAGATAAAAAAAATGGTTTCAAATATTTTGATTTGAACCTACAAAGATTTGTTAGCTGATTTTTCTTGTTTCAATTGACTCTCAAGCTTAGACACCAACAATGTCAACTTAGATTTCTTCAATGTCAGCTACAACAAATCTGCATAAATCATATCATTGGTTTGCTTATGAAATTGTATCTTATGTGGTGCACTGATCTCGTCATATCTGATCTTTACCTCTGACACCTTGTCTTCATCTGCGACTGCAACGTTCAAAGTATTATTCTCATGATCCCTAATCGTAATTAGTGAAGTTGTCTCTTGAGATATTTTTCTGATTTCAAGGAATAATTTTCAAGCTTATTTTAATGTCAGTTTCTTCTTCTATGTATACTGCTTAACTATCTATTATTTTGATTTATATGGATCTCCTTGAACATCTGAAAATACATGCCTTTGACTGTGGAAAAAAATGAATCATCTTTACTTTCTGGTTCACCTTTCTCCCTTTCAACAAGAGAATAACTTCCCTGATCTTTTTCCTGTGCTTCTTCCTTTAAATTAATAATATCCTTTACATGAGTAATCTTCATCCTTTTGCTAACAGAATGTTCCCCATCTACCTCCATTTCTATTGTCTCTGAAAAACCTCTTTTGTTCAATAATTAACCTTTAGCAGGGGTTTAGATAATAACTGTGTCAGAACTTACCTTCCCTGCATCGTCTTGCATCTCAGTCGACTTTTCATCTTCCTTAAAACTCTCCAAATTGGCTATTTTATCTAGCCCTTCTATTGTTTGGTGATCATATGGAGCATTTTTATTTTGTTTTCTTTTGTTAGATATAATCTTATGAGGATAATACCTTATCTTTTCTACTTTTGGGAAACTCGGGACTTTAAACATCTCTTCTATTGTTAGAAGGAAAGACTTTTTTTTTACAACAAAAGGGCCTATATTATATGGAAACTTGATAGTTGTTTCCCTGTGCATCTTAATGAAATGTTTTGATTTTGTTACCAAACTTTGTCTAATAAATTCCAATGCAAAAACCGTGCGGGTATGAAAAGCAAGCAGAATATAGGGTGCCTCATGAAATCCATAAATTCTAATAAATGTAGAACTATTTTATAGGAACCAATATCCAACCTTGTTTTGCTGGTCAAATTGAAATTTGTTCTTCATCTTCTCCAAGACTCTGTGTAATGTCCCCCGCCTCTTAGAGAGGTGATGAGGAGACTCAGTGGCCTGGTCACCCCCACTAGGTCATAGTCTCACACCGAGGGGGAAGTTCAACTAGACTAAAGTTGTATTTTTAAGTTGACTTGAGAAAGAAAAAGGATAAAGGGAGTAAAAGATAACTCAATAGAAGAATAGAAATTAACCATGGGAGTAACCTAACTCAACAGAGAATCAGAAGGAAAAATTATAAGTAAGAGGCTAGGGCGCACCTATCATTCATCCTGATTTTTGGTATATTTCTTGTTAGTGCTCTTGAACATTCAGTTTGGGGGTTTGTTGTACAAACCCTTGTGAGCAACTCAGTGGTGAAATATCCACTCACCTTGTTCCACAGCTTGGTCTCGGGGATGAAATATTCCTCCACACCATTCTATTCTCAACATATCTCGTTCTAGAGTGCTAGCAGACAGCAAGACCGTATTATTGGGGAATTTCCAGCAAGGGCGCACCCTACCATTGAGGAGGGTTTGATTTAGCTATTCAGGAGAGCGCAACTCTCTTAGAAGATTTTGCACTGGGAGAGGTTTTCCTTGTACGTTGGGCTTGAAACTTTAGGAGGAGGATCCCACTGCCCTGATCTATTACTTGACCGAGTTTGGGCTCGTTTGGAGCATTCTCCCATCAGGGTCGAATTATTGAGGGCTTCTGTCTCCATTGGGAGCGTGGCACTCTCTGGTTGAAGGGTTCGACATTCAGATCTGCTTGATACTGGTATTAATTACTTATTTGGCCTTTAGAGGGTTCTTTGTATTGACGGTAGCATTTTGTAGTAGCTCATATCTATTGTTTGTACGGCCGTCTGAGGTTTATGCTAGATCGGCCATCTATTGTATTGATTCCACATTGCTTATAATAAAAGGGTCAAATCTTTGCTTGTGCTTCTATATCTTGAATGTATCATGATCTTCATGTATTGAATGAATCTTGTATGCACTTAATAGCTCAATAAATACCGACATGTTCACAAACCAGTGGTAGTTAGTGATTCCACACCAGAATTTGGCTTGGGATCATTACAGTGGTATCAGAGCTTTGATCCTCCAAACTTGTGGAGGGATCGACGCATGCAGAGGTAGAGTAGTATTTTTATGGGTCGAAAGAAGAAATTGAGCAGTGAAACAGAGGCCAAAATGGAAGGGTCAGGGGATGACCATGAGCCTTTAGGCTTGGCTCTCATAGCAGCCGAGTTTGATAAGTTCCAGCAATCCGTCAACCGCACGGAAAGCACATTGGTCCAACACTTGGGCGAGTACCATGAAACTAGCAAAAGGGGACAGGCCGAACTCTCTGAAACTTTGAAGAGGGTTGACGAGAACCTGCAAATAATGAATAAGAATCAATCCAAGCTAAATGAACTTATGATGCAAATGAACCATCAAGGGAAGAACCCTGATATGTACAAGAATAAGGAGGCTGGTGGATTCGGGGAAATCCATGAGGAGACCAGATACAATTTGGAGAAAGTAGTTAGATCTAAAGGAAGTCTGGACAGAGACACGGGCCAGGGTCAGATGGGTAGCAGGGTCAATCAGAGACGATACATACCTACATTCACATATGATCAGCTTGGTCGACATTCGAGTAGCAGAGCTAACCCTAGACCTTACATGCCCACATTCATAGATGAGCATGGGCAACAGGAACAGGTAGAAGAATTTGTGGAGCAAATGGAAAGGAGTGCCAAAGAATACTACAATTTGGATATGAAGGTCCAAAGACAAATGTACCTAGATCAGTACTGCCAACTCAGGTTCAGAAATCAA
>JASDQU010225943.1:5817-17440 GCA_032191745.1 Picea mariana | reverse complement strand
ATATGTATATACAAACAAATTTAATAACATTAAAACTGTATACAACATACACAACATACAATAAATAGAGAATTGTACTTATCTTTTGAGTGAGAAGACCTTCCACCCCGGAGCAGGGCTATGAATCCATTGGGGCAATGGCTTCCCAAGATATCCATGGTCCACAATCCTTATCAGCATGGTCTAGGCCAAGGTACCAGACCTCAGCAACACTCCAACCATTCAAACCTCGGAAGTACTCCAACCAACGGTCTCTCATTCCCCACATGCATGTCCCACTCAGGATTATACACCTTCACAAGCACAGTCCATCAGTGCTACTCCTCCCTTTCCTTGGGCTTCAGCAATAGGTTGGACCAGAAGTCTTAGAGCACCATGGCTCTAGGAGTTCCAACTGCCTTCTAAGGTTTCCAAGCAACATCTTCCCGAGATACTCTTTGTAGCCAACATTTAACTTTTATCAACATCATCTAATCTGCATCAACCACATGCAGTTTTCCTGAGAGAACATAAAGTAATTCATCTAGGAATTCCAATTAGTTCGAAAGGAAATTCAACTTTTATTCCCAAAACATGACATTCTATTTCATGATTCATCTTGGCTGTTGCCACATTATGAATGCATCCATCCTTGTGATTTTCCACAAGCATCAAACTGCATACAATTTTCCTACAAGACTTCATCTTGCATACTACCAACAAATTGTCAGTATTTTCTGTACATCATAATTCAACATGTACAACATCTTATGCAATAATCTTAGAATTTCCCGCACCTAGCAATTCAATCAAAATTACCAAACAACTTGACCAAATAGAATGACTTGTCATTCTATGCATATGCATGTTCATAATTAACAACAGTAAGTTCATTATTTGAATTTTCTGAACATTAAATTCTATGTAGTCTCTATTCCTGTGACTACCTGGCTTGTAACTTTCCTGTTGCAATGTTTAACAGTTCCTGAAATGTTCTCAACTTCAAGGGTTAGCAAAATTTCAGCCATTAGTATAATTATTTCCATGCAATAATATATATGCATGTACTTACAAAACATATTCAACCATTGCATTTAGTATACAATTCTATCACTCATTATGCATGAGTGCAGTTCTCAATGCATTCTTATTTAGTGCACCTTGCATTGAATTACATAATGCTCTCTATCTCAGTCTTGTATCTCACCATCCATGAGTTGGAATTCTGGCCAATGTGCTGCCATATTATCCATACCTTGTCATATTCAATGAGGTCCTGGTCTCATACATGACTAGCTTACTGGAATTTATTCCTACAACCAGTTTTTATCTTTAATTCTTTGTTTATTACCCCATAACCAAATTAACATGACATTCTACTATGTCAATGTGTGCATTCAAAAGCTAAAAATATTTGAATTAATACAGGCCTACAACCTTTATCACATCGAGTGGTATGCATTCAATCATATAATCATGTGATATTTTAACATATCTCTGGCTGAGGAAATTCTTACCAAAATTTCCTTTCAACAATTATGCAAAAAGAGTGATAAGAACTCATACCTGCATGGCTGCCATTAAAAGTTATACTACCTGAATATTTTATAGCAGTAGAAGCTTGCATGCTTATTTTATCAAACTTATAACCAACACTTCAGATCTAACATAGACGTTTGACCCTCGGTCCAAGATCCACATAGGATCGTTCTAAATTATCCTCAAGCCGAAGCAACTCCTTTGATTCCTTGTTGGAACCTCCAATGAATCCAATCCACAGGTCCTTCATGAGAACCCACCCTGCACAACTTGATGCCAAGCGCGAGCCTCACATTTCCATGTGACCATGACCTTACCTTAGCACAAGTGCCTCTCACAACTCACGAGTTCGTGAGTCAAAGACCCTCGACTCCTCTTTCTCTAGACGCCGATACTCGAGATGTGATATGGGTATGGCTCCTCCTTGTTATTACCTTCCACACATAACCACCGGCTAGGGCTAAGTGCTAGCACTACTCACAACTCGTTACTTTGTGAGTTGGAGTGTTGAGACCTCGTGCTCCTCCTTTGCAAATCCCAGTTACATGAAATTCAATGATGATTTGACTCCTTTCCAGGCGACGTGTGTCTAGCACCTGTCACCTGCTTCCCCTTTCTCTACGTGCTTATTATTATGCCACCTTTCATCCATGCGGTCCCCACCTAATGGATGTGCCACATGTTCTACAAGCCCTTGGCGCTCGACACTTCACGACCTCGCAGTTAAAAAGAATTTCTTTCAACCCCCGAACCCCCGATACACGATACCATGTGGAGGTTCTAATCCAACAGTTCTCTCATGCCTTGGATCCAATGGTTTGGATCTCCTTCCCTACTCCTCATGACTCAGAACTTTGCGGAACCAATAATTTGGTATTCCCTCCAAACTCACGAACCCCGAATTCGCAATTTCTTGAATGAGATCAACGACCGTCATTGATCCGGATCTGACGGTCGCTATCCTTTCTGAGCTTTAGAGTATCAGAAGATACTCATCCTTAATCCCCCTGCTTCTCTGCAAGATCCAATGAATCTCGCAACTTCGGCACTTCCTCCATGAAGTGTCTCCACCGTCCATACGAATCCTCTCCTTTGCTACCTCCCAGAGGTTAAACTCCGTGTGATTTCCTCCAGATTCGATGACTATTGGTTCTTTGCACTAGATCCGAGGACCCAAATCTCTTCCTCTCTAGTTGATATAATGACAACTATGATCCCTCCTGAGCTTTAGAACTTATTTCTTCCCCTTGGGATATTTTCTGAAGTTTCAAATGCCTTGACCTTCACTTCCCCTGTGAGCTCAATTCCTTTGAATCTCGCTTGTGTTCTAGGAACGTTGTCCCTCCTGAGCTTTGTCAACTGTGAAACCTCGAAGGGTTTCTCGACCTCCTGCTCCTCTTTGTTGTTACTCTGTGCACAAAAACACTATCCTTACTAAGCGTTAGAAGTTGAACCTCTAAGGGATTCAACCCTTTCCTTCTCCTTCAAATGGATATTGGTGCCCTCTTGCAACTTATTTCTCAAGCACGCTTTGCTCAACCTACATAGTGTTTAGTAACCCTATGAGTTTCTTCCTATGACACTTCTCCTATCTCAGAACTTGAAAGAGGTCCTTCTATGCACACTTGCACCAACTCGATGCCTTTCCTGGCAATGTTCTCCAGAATCCTCAGTGACTTTGTCTCCTCACCGAACTCAAAATAGAGTTCTCCTCAATGCATCCTATGCATTTGCTCAATGTCCTCTTGGTAGAGTCTCACAGAATTCTCAAAAATTATGTCTTCCTTCTCGAGACTTCTCCTTCCTTTGATCTCAGAATAGAGTTCTTCTGTAAACTCTATGCACTTGCTCAATGCCCTCCTGGCAGAGCTTCCACAAAACCCTCAATAATTCCATTTTCTGAGTGATTTCCTATGCACAGTCTTACCTCCAAGGATTCCTACCGTCCGTTCAGGTTCTCAATGACTTCTTCCCAAATATCTTGGTGTCAATTCTTTTTGACTTGACTTCCTCCCTAACTTGAAGGATTTCGAATATTTCGAAGGCTTCGATGGTGTTTTCCAAAAGACTTTCTGGTGCCCTCCTGGCACCCTCTATGCTCGTCTCCTAGAGTCTTTTAAACTTAAAACAAGTTCCTTGTATAATAACTCCTTGCGTTGGATATGCACACTGTACATACAAAAGTTCTATGCTATCTCTTCTAAGCTTTGTTTTCTGAACTGGAAGTATTATGTGTCTCTTCCATTTTTTTTCACTTTGTGGCAATTCAAATTAGTTTTGGCACTCATCAACCTTCTGCAATACAAATGCGCAGATGACTAGAATTTGTCAGGCCTTCATTTCTTGACAATTTCTTCATCATTCATAAACAATCCAATTTAAGAAAATGTTTCAATTTCATGAATTTTTGGAGCTCTGCTCGGCTCTGCAATTTTTGAGACTTCGGGACTTCAGGTTTTGGGGTTTTGGTCCACGAGGATCCAACAGTTAAATCCTTGATGGTTCTTTTGTCTTTGAAAATTTCAGGATTTCGGCACTTCAGTTTTCGGGTCTTCAATACCCGGGAGTTAACGATCTAGCGACTCCAAGTCTCTCGTCATTTCAATCCCCAAATTTCAAAAATTCTATTTCCTTTACCCTCCGGGTCCATAGAGCACAACTATCTCCCACATCCATCGTGGCAAGTGGCACACTCAGGAGTGTCCACGTCACTTTCGGTGATGTCATCGAGTCCCACCACTCTCGCTTTTCTTCTCGACCCACTAGCACGTGGTACACATCCATGTGCCCATGTCCCTTCCAAGTGAAATTGAATGGTTAGACCTCTCTTAGATCTACGACCTAGATCCTTTCGACGTTTCAGGATTTCGAGGTTTCGAGTTTTTAGTAACCGGGAGTTCACGATGTAGCGACTCCAAGTCTCTCGTCATTTCAATCCCCGAATTCTGAAATGATCCAATGGTTCAATTTTCTCTCCTACGATCTACGGTGTAGATCGTTTCAGGATTTCAGGTCAGTTCTTCCATCTTCGAATATTTCGGGACTTTGGATTTTCTGTAACCAGGGTTTCATGACTTGTGACAATGAGGGATCTTTCCCTTTGGTTTCTCGGATGTCGAAAAGCCGATCGGTAGCCACATGTCCCTCCAATAGACGATCCTCATGATTTCGAGATTTCGCGTACCGTGATTTCCACACTCTTGTGCAACTCCAAAGGTTTTAAAACCTTGTTCACGTTCTCCAGATCTGATAGTCGTGAGGGTTCTCCTTTCCTCCCAAATAGATCCTATGGCTCCAACACTTCATGTATTGAGATCTCTCTCTCTCCCAGTGGCCATATACCACATCGGCTGCAGTTCTAAAATACCACTAAACCTCCTGATCTTTGTAACACGGTCAAGTGACTCCTTGACACTCAGGAATATTCTGGGGTTTGAAATTGGCCCTCCCGACACAATTTCTTCTCAAAAATTTCTATCTAAAGACCACTTATCTGGCCGATCTAGGCTCAGCGTTGAAACCTTGGCTCTGATACAATTCTGTAACACTCTTTCATACTGTAACGCTCTGATACCAAATTGTAGCACTCTTTCATACTGTAATGCTCTGATACAATTATGAAATTCCCCCATTCTGGGTCGTCATCCAACCCACTGGTCGAGCATACGCTACATTGAGAAACAACATCATTTTATGCTTAATTAATAACATGCATTTAAAACAAGTTAAACACATTTAAAATCAGAGTCAACACAAAATTACTGCTAACATAAATAATCCCTGGAGTTAACATTCATTCATATGCACAACATAATACATGATAAATATAAATACACAAACATGCAACACATAATTAAAACATCATTTGGTACTTATCTTTGAAACGATGGTAATTCGACCAACCACATGCAGGCCTTCCACGAACATCCCATCCTTAGACCACGCTGCTCATCAAGCTCAGCAGTGGGTCACCCCCAAGCTGGGACTAAGCTCCACTCCAAGGTAAGGAATCCTAGGCTAGGCTAAGGTTATAGGGAAAACTGCGACAGAATGACTAGAAGGATTCTTCCCAGGATGCCATCTTACGCCCACTACTCCCAGACTCTCATTCCCCATGTGCCTGTTCCACCTGGGAGTATACACCTTCACCTCCCCACAGTCCATCGGTGCTACACCTCCCTCTCCGGGTCTCGACAATAGGTCAGATCAGGAAGCCTCAGATCCCGAAGCTGGTGCTGGACACTCTCGGGAAGAAACCACTTCCCAACAAACTCTCTCACCTAGAGAGATTTGTTCATAGGCCTGACAACCTACCTCTTCCAATAACAATCACCTCCCTCACCTGGAGAGAGGTTACACACAGGCTAAGAACGAACTCACATTGGCTAGTAAGCCACGCACAGTCCATCATTGCATGGCCACAACAACCAACTGGGAAAACAGACACAGGCTTCCCAAACAGGCTCAGCAATCACAAAATAGACTCATGGTTTTGGTTTCAAGATTGCACAAGGTGTACAAAGATCCCACGCACAGGCTCAAACTGTTCAAGCAGAGGTTGTACCGGCTATCTCATAAATCAATACAGGATTTTCGGCTTTCAGGGTTGCACCAGGGTATTCTTGTAGAGTTCAGACGAGACTCACATTCAGACAGTCGACGGTGGAATGGAGGAGGAACCCCCAACATGGCTCATCTCATCCATTTTATTTGCATGTGCCTGGGTTGACACTTGTCACCCATGCAATTGCATGCGTTCCTTCCATTTGGAATTTGCTTATCCTTCCAAAAAGAACTTAGGATAAAACATATTATTCACATGTCTTTTGGAATAATTTTAAAATATTATTCCCAAGGACTTAAGCCCCTAGGCTCAACACTTAGTCCCTTTTCCCACCTTCCAGCCCCTAATCCCTTTCCCACTCTGTGGAAGCTTAGTCCCCCATCACTCATTCATCGTGGTCGGTCTACACACAGTGATGTTTATAATTTTATTAATGTTCTGCATAGATACATGTACAAAATCAGGCTCTTGGCCTTCAACACTTAGGCTCTCTCGCCTAATAATCACATAAGCCCACCAACTTATATTATATTGGCTCACCATCCTATAAAAAACATAATTACAATTCATTTCATAAACACGATTTACAATAGGGCTCGGCCTTGGGGACATTACAGGAGACATGCAAGCTTTAATTCATTCACCGACTTTGAGGTTGTCACCAATTTTTGTACTATATGGAGAAAAAGGATACAGGTGGATGGAATGAAGGTTCAAATATGACACCTAACGAAAGACTCGACTTGACATCTATGAGATCTAGCGAAAGATTCAACCTAACAGGAGAGGTGACTGTTTCATTTTTTAATGAGATTGACACATGAAAAGAACTATGCTCAAGGCTCCAGGTTCAATCCCCAAATCTCTGTTTCATTTTTTAACGAGCTTGCCACAGAGAGAAAAACTATGCTCATAACCTATGTTTCATTTTTTAACAAGCTTGCCACAGAGAGGGAAACTATGCTCGTGACATTTTTTTGATCTTGCTTCTAAGAGGATAATGCTTTGAAAGGACACCATGTCAAGGGACAAAACTCATTCATGGCTTCCAAGAGATCTTCATTGGTTGGAAGAAAATCACTCTGGAAGGAACACATGTCAAGGTCCAGGATAGGGGTAAGGATATTAGGCTCCAATAGCCCTACCGAAGAGATCACCATGTCAACAACCAGATCTAAGTCATCAGAAGTTGAATTCATGGGAGACAACACCACATAATTAACCTGTGGTAGGGGTGATACCGACTGCATATAAGAACCATTTAGGGAGTTCATTGGGTTGATGGTCAAGTCAGGGCCAACAAATGAAAGTTGATCAATAGTTACCATTCTTCCATCGTGTGGGAAATATATAACATGAAAAATAGTGGACACAATAGCTTTCATGGAATAGACATAATCTCGCCCAAGGAGTAAATCGAAATCCAAGGGGTCCTGGACTACCATAACATCAATGAGGATTGTTTTTGCTCCCAAAGTTATGGGAAACTAAGGAACGATCCCTAAAGGGTAACTGGTTCTTCTGTTAAAATTGAACAGAGTCTGGGTAACTGACACAAGCTAAGGATAACCCAAAGCTTGTCAAGCAATAGAGGAAAAAATACTAATGGACGAACCTTCATCTATCAGTGCATGAGGAACGTCCTGACCACAAAATTTTACTGTAATCTTGAAAGGCACGTGAGAGGGAAGACGAGGTCCAGTTAGCAAAACCCAATAAAAAAGGATGGCTTCATTACTTGGAAGGGTTTTCACAGGAGAAGGAGGAATACCCCCCGACACGGTAGATCCTGTTTCAACAAGAAAAATGTGGGCATAATCGGGTTTACTCTCTAACGAGAGAGTAGGATCGATCGATGATGAGATCAGATCGACCACCTTGGCACTCTTTAGAGGAAGAGTGGGATTTTCTGATGATCTAACCAGAGAAATCACTTTGGCACTCTTTGGATGAAGGGTGGGACTGAACGATTAAGGGACTGGATCAATCACTTTAGCACTCGTTAGAGGAGGAGTGGGATTGACTGGTGAAGTAATTGGAGAAACCACTTTGGAACTCATCAGAGGAGGAGTGGGATTGATCGATGAATTCACTGGAGCAACCACTTTGACACTCTTCGGATGAAGGGTGGGATTGACCAATGAAGGGACTAGATCAGTCACCTGGATTTCACTTTCCAGATGAAAAGTGGGGCTGATCGATGATGGAACTGGATCAGTTACTTTGGTGAGTGGTTCAAGTGAGGATGAAACTAGATTGACCACCTGATCAAACGGATTGACTAAGTATGGAACTAAATTGACCAGTCCATCAACTGATGATGGGTTTGGTGAAATCTTACAATAACCTTTTGAAAATTTAAGTTTTTCAAAAAGAGAAGAAGCCCTGTCCACGCGAGGACAAAGGTGAGAATAATGATCACCTTTGCATAGCATGCAAGGGAATTTGACAATTATCTTCTTCTTACCAACCTTTTGGAAATTGAATTTTTTCCAAAAGATAAGAAGCCTTGTCCATGCAAGGACAAAGGTGAGAATAATGATCACCTTTGCATAACATGCAATGGAATTTGACAGTTATATTCTTCCCCAGTGGTGTCACTAATTTATGTTATAGGTGAATCCTCCTGTGGACAAGTGGATTCCCTCTTGGTATCTAGACCCCTAAAACCAAGACAAAAAGGGTGCTATCATTGGTCATGGACATCCTTTTATATCTAATTAAGATAATGAATGAAGAGGGAGAAGAAAAGTGTACCTTTTTAAATGGCGTTTGTCCTTGCAAATTCCAAGTTGAGCTTCAATCCCAAGCTCCTCGATAGGTCCTTTAGAATAAACAAAGATACAACAAGCTTCCTATTCTACCAAGATTAGCTCAAATATAGGTCTATCTACTGAAGACAAGTTCATGTGGAACAAACATAAACTTGAAAAAAACAGGCCAAGCATGTATGTATATTAATGAGAACAAATGAAGAATACTTACAATCCTCTGATGAAGGTGCAACAACTTCTTCTAGCTCTCCTTGTCCAACCCCTTTGCTCAAGTAATCTACAATTATTATGCTTCAATGGAATCTCACTTATGGGATCATAAGTTTGGTGTAATTCTCAATCTCTATCTTCTTACTGTATGTTGCCTATGAGATCATAGGTTTCATACCTCCAATATTTTCATGTACCTTTAACCATGAGAAGACCTCCTTATATAAGCTTGGAGAGACCCAAAAACTTGAGAGATATTTGGGATAAGTTGAGGATTCCTCTCCTTTAGTTGTGGATCTTCCCTAAGATCATGCCTTGAACTCATATCCGAATCCAACCAACTTTAGAGATTGAGGGGATTCTTCCTTGATTTCCTCCAACAAACCAAAATTCACTTAGGAAGGGTAGTGCTCCCCCAAAAGGGTGCACAGAGAATTTCAATGCTCCCCCAAAGAAGTCTAGGGAGCACCAGCTCTCCCTAACAGTGGGTAGGGGAGCACTGCCTTCCAAAAATCATTTTAAAGTAGTTTTTTCAGTGGCAAAAGGCTTGTAGCCCTTGTCAAGTGATTTCTCCTCTTCAAAACCAGTCTTTGAGGTGTCTTAAGTGTCCTTATGATGTTGTTAGAGGAAAGACATAGGCAAGATGGAAGTATGATGTTTGCGACACTTGCGGTCAAGATGTGACACTTGCGAAGAAGATGCGACACTTACAACACCTGTAATGACAACACTTGCAACACTATTGAAGTGAGTAATTTTAATGTGTAACAGAGGTCACATAGAAAGGTGAAACATTGATGCAGGAGCATCACCATCAGCATTCAAAGAATACAAGTGGAAGATGACTCAACATCCAACATGCACATTCAAGATGATTTGGATTCCAAGGGGGAGTGAATCATAGTAATATTTTGAAAGCATTGTAATTAAAGAAATTTTAATATTTTGAGGCGAGAGCCATTTTATGAACTCTAGGAGAATGTATTTTCTTTCATTAGTTGTAGGATTTTACAGATCTTGAGAACCGACTCATATCTGTGTCATAATTATTCATTAATTTTAATAAACTTAGTAATAAGTTTCTTTAATTATGATAGGATAGAACTAAGGTAGGAAGGAAGGAAGGATCGAGAAGCCCCTTCAAGTATAAATATATCTAATCTATGCCCAAATGAGGCTACTGAACATTATCTGCTATTGTTGCTGAAGAGAGTTGGAGAGAAGAAGCTAAGAGATGTAAGAAATCATGTATATATTTTCTGAATGAATATAAAAAGAGATATTTGCTTCCAAATGTATGGTGTTGTTTATCTATGAGTTCATTAGGACATGTTATACTTCACGTTTTATGTTTTTTTATGCCTTTTTGTGTGTTTCTTGGTTAGATAAATGAACTGTTGATGTTTATAAGTTTCAAGTGTTTATCTTCTGAAAATATGGTGAAAGGAGTGCACAATTCCACACAAGGAGTGTGAGGACAGAGTCTGCAAACTCGTTGGTTCAGAAGAGAGAGTCTGAAGTTTCACCGAGAAAGTGCAAGGAGTGCACATATACTCAATGGAGTATAGAAGCTCAAGAAGACCCGTGCAAGGTGTGCATAGGGCCGCCACTTAGCCAAGTATTGAGAAAGTTCCAAGGCAGATGAGTGCAAGGAGTGCATAGGAGGGTTTTTAGAAAATCATTAAGTCTGAAGTATTTTGAAGGTTTTAGAGAAGCACAAGGAGTGTGCTAGAGGTTTGAGTCACCTCGAGAGAGAAAGGTTAGGAGGAATAGTGGTTAAAATTTCCTTGGAGGGAGGAGTTTTATTTTGTTTGATGGTCGAGTGGACAAGATCCAATCGAGAGGAGCCATGATCCCTTGTGAAATTTATATCCATAAAAGGTGTGCATGTTTTAACCCTCGAAGTCCTTTGAACTTCATGAGTTTGGAAGTTTTTTGAGCTTAAGAATAAAAGGAAAAAAATTTCCCAAAGTCTCGGAATCTGAAGTGAATCTAGACCGTTCTTCTGTTAAGACACATGTCCATAGATCGGAGGTAATCCGAAAGTCCGGATATCTGGAAGAATTGGAGTGTGGTTGAAAAAACACACAAAACTCTCAAATTTTTGAAAAGTGGAGTGAATCCCAACCATTGACAGATGAAAGACATGTGGCACTAGTTCTTGCAGTTTGGAGACTTGGTGCTCAAGAAGAATTGAGGAATATTTCATGTTTTGTTGGGAACTGCTGGAGGCCTAAAGGTTGGAGTTGATCTTGATCATTGGTTGAAGAAGGAAACATGGAGAGAATATCTAGCCTTCGCCAGTTCAGCGTTCGACGGTTGTGAAGGGTTTTGTTATGAAAATACCCAAAGTCATGAATCCCGAAACAGATCCAATCCTTCCATGCACCAGGACACATGGACCATGGATTGTGCCTCCTAGTTACTTCGGAGTTTAGAAATCTGGAGAGTTGGGTGTAATAGCCTCTCATAACTCCTGAAGGCCAAAGTCCCGGAGAGGATCATATCCATTGGTCACTGAAGAGTGGAGGTTTGTCGATCCATTTCCATTTGCGAA
>JASDQU010225940.1:0-17440 GCA_032191745.1 Picea mariana | reverse complement strand
AGAAACAAAAAATTGCAATTTAACAACTCCAACAACAGCTCCAACCATAATCTCATGTTCTTCTCAACTCGCATACCTAAGGAATGCACCATTCATTTACCAGGGATATACCATCTATTTATTAGGGATAACCCAAGGAATGTACCATCCGTTTATCAAGTCTAAAGCAAGGAACGAGACACTCTTTTTCCAAGGTCCCCAACGCAGTTGGCTAGGAATTTGAGATGTGGTTCCAAAATTTTAGGTGCTCAAAATGGAGTCTTGCATTATGTTTTCTTCAAAACTGTAAAAAAATTGTAGGTATTATGCCTGGATGTTTTCTTCATGCTCCCATGTAGCATCTTCAGGACCATAGCAGGTTCATTGAACCTTTACCATCCCTATGGCTTTGTTCCTGAGCACATTGACTCTGTGGTCTAGGATGCATACTGGCTCCACCCGAAAATCCCCTTCGTGCTCCACTTGGATCACATTCTAATCAATTATGTGGTTAGGATTAGGGACATATTTCTTTAACAATGACACATGAAATACATTATGTACTCTCATGGATGCAGACAAAGATAACATGTATGCAACTAACCCTATATTTTCTAATATTTCAAAACACCCACAATATCTTATTTCCAACTTCAGGAAACTTCCTAACCTTAGCAAACTTCTCTTTTCCTTCACTTTCAAAAACACATGTTCTCCCACTTTAAAATCTCTGAAAACTCTTTTCCTGTCTGCATAACGTTTCTTCCTATTCTAGGTAGCTTTTAAATTCTGTTTTATCTTTACCATATGATTTTCCATTTCTTTTAACAATTTTGGCCCAACAACTGCTCTGTCTGCTGGATTATCCCAACTCACTAGTGTGTTAAATTTTCTTCCATACAGTGATTTAAACAAACTCATCTTCAATGAGCCATGATACCCATTATTGTAGGAACATTCAACTAAATGAATATAATGTTCCCACTTTGATGGATGATCCATCACATACATTCTAAGAATATCCTCAATTATCTTGTTAGTCCTTTCTATTTTCCCATCTGACTCTAGATGATATGTTGTACTAAGGTTTAAATTTGTTCCCAATCCATTAAATTTTTTTTTTTCAAAAATTAGAAGTAAACTTTGGATCTCTATCTGAAACTATTTCTTTAGGCACTCCATGTAGCCTAACAACTTCCTTCATGTAGATATCTGCAATATTTGTTTCCTTGTGTGTAGTCTTCACTAGAATAAAATGTGTTGTTTTGGTGTCTATGCTCTGTCTTTACCTTTTGGCATTCTAGACATCTGGCTATGTAATTAGCCACTTCTTTCTTCATTCTTGGCCAAAAATATTGGCTTCTTACTACTGTAATTTTTTCCTGATATCTTGGGTGCCCTGTATATGGCACATTATGCATCTCCTTCAACACTTCATTTTTCAGCTCATTGGAATTCAACACATACACCTTTCCCTTGTACATGAGAATTCCATCCTCTTTTAGCTCATAATAATTAATTTTTTACTGAAAATTACCTTGTTGTAATGCTTCTTTTATTCTCACATAATGTTGATCTAAATTTGTTGTTGCAACAATTTTGTCTTTCAGATCTATCTTATACATGATGATGGCTTCAATATGCACTTCACGAGCTCTCCTACTGAGTGAGTCAACCACTTGATTTCTCTTTCCCTTTATATGCTTAATTTCGAAGTCATATTCACTCAGAAATTCCATCCATCTGGTTTTCCTAGCATTTAGTGTTGTTTGTCTAAACAAATGATTAAAACCACAATGGTCTATCCTTATCTTGAATTTCTTATCCAAAAGGTAGTGCCTCCACATTTTCAATGTATATACAATTTCTTCTAACTCCAAGTCATGTGTAGCATAATTCCTCTCATGCTATTTCAATTTTATGGACTCATAACATATCACATGGTCCCTTTGACATAGAACTACAGTGAGTCCTTCCTTGCATGCATGGGTGCACACAACAAAATATTCAATTAGATCTGAAATATTCAAGATTGGTTCACTTGTCAATATTCCCTTCAACTTTTCAAAACCCTCTTCACACTTGGAAGTCCATTCAAACTTCACTCCCTTCTTTTGCAAAGAAGTGTTTGGAGTTGCAATCTTTGATTTCTTTTATTATGAATCTTTGGTAATAACTGACAAGACCCATGAATGATCTAACCTCGACCACATTCTTTGGTGTTGACCATCCTTTAATGGCCTCTATCTTCTCAGGATCAACTTATATCCATGTTTCTAATATTATATGCCCCAAGTAATGAATCTTATTTTGATAAAAGATGCACTTACTTAGCTTAGCATACAATCTATGCATTCTTAAAACTTGCAACACCATTCTTAAATGTTTCTCATGTTCCTCTTCTGATTTAGAATAGATGCGTTTATCATCTAAGAACACAATCACAAACTTCTCCAGGTAATCCCTGAACACTCCATTCATCAGGAACATAAAAATTGTTGGGGCATTTGATAGTCCAAATGGCACTGCCATGAATTCATAATGCCCATATATTGTTCTGAATGTTGTCTTGTTGATGTCTTCTTCCTTTATCCTTACTTGATTATAGCATGATCTCAAGTCAATCTTTGAAAATATTATTGCACTTTTCATCTGATCAAACAAATCGTCAATTTTGGGTAAAGGATAATTATTATTTATGGTAACCTTATTAAGTTGTCTGAAATCAACACACAACCTTAAGGTTCCATCCTTATTCTTCACAAAAAGAACTAGGGCTCCTGAGGGAAACACACTTGGGTGTATACCCCTTCTTTAAAAGTTAGTTAGGCTACATCTGCAACTCTTTTATTTTTGGTGTGCCCATTCTGTAAGGTGTCTTCAACATTGGGGAAACTCCTGGCACCAAATCAATAGAGAATTCAATGTCTCTCTTTGGTGAAAATCCTGGAATTTATATAAAAACATATTCAAACCCCCTCAAGACCGAACGGTATTCAATGCTTTCCACTTTGTCTTTTGTTGCCTCCTCCATATGGGATGCAAACATCTGACACCCCTTCCTAACGCTCTTCTTCAATTGCATAGTTGAAATCTCTCTAACAACTACAACTCTTGGAATTCCTTGAATCTTGCCTTACTTCCCTTCCTTGTTAAGATATGTGATTGTCTTGTTGTAACAGTCTCAGAAAATGTGATGTTTTTCCAATCAATCCATGCCAATTAGACATTCACATGAACCCAATGGTATGATGTTTACATCTAACTTTGTGCTAAGTCCATTCATGTCTATAGGACAATCTTTAACCAACTCATTGATTTTCCTCTTAGCCCTTGTGGCTAATTGAACTAACCAAGATTTATTATTTTTACTTCTTTGCAAGTGAAATATTACAACAATGTAAGAATTTATGTAACTATGGATAGCTCCAGAATCAATCAA
This sequence comes from Picea mariana, assembly GCA_032191745.1. NCBI lineage: Eukaryota > Viridiplantae > Streptophyta > Pinopsida > Pinales > Pinaceae > Picea > Picea mariana. The sequence goes on along the minus strand of JASDQU010225940.1, from coordinate 14,019 downwards.
AATTGTTGTGGGTTGGTTGTTAATCTTACCTTCCACTTTGATAATGGGGGATTGATACTCTGCATGCTTGTTGTACCAGGATGCATAAATCCTTTACATGTTTCCTCCCATGTATTTCATTGTTCCATCATCCTGAGTGTTTTGGAAAATTCTCATTCTTTCTCCTTTGTGAGGGAAGTCCCTATATAAGTGATTTCCCTCACATCTCCAACATTGAATATGTTGTTTCCTTGGAGTTTTTCCAAATGAATCTGCATTATTTTTCTCATTTCTGCTTACTTAACCTTGTTAATTTTCTTGGGAGTTATTTCTGAAAAATGATGACTTAAAATCTTTCTTCCTTTGATCATTTTTCCCTTTCATCTTCTCATTCCAAGATTTTTGGAAAACTGGCCTTCCTTTTCTTTGCTCATAAAGGTGTCTTTCTCTCCTTATGGTTTCCTCCAAAGTATTGGGATTATCATATTGTATCTTGTCACTATAGAAGGAGTGTAACCCACTTAGAAACCTTTGGATTTTAACTTTCTCATCCTTGATGAAGTCAACATACTTTAACAATTCAAAGAACCACTTCTCATATTCCTCCATTGTCATGGTTCCCAACTTGAGTTCAAAGAAATCTTTCATCTTTCTCTCATAGTAATTCTCGAAAAAATATTTCTCTTATAAATATCCTTTGAACTACCTCCATGATATTCTCTTATCATTAAGGTTCTTGGATTTTTTAAGCTGATCCCACCACATGGTTGCCTTTCCTTGCAAGTGGTAGGTGGCAAATCTAGCTTCTACCCGGGATGGGTAATCATGTAGCTTGAAATATTTCTTCATTTCCAACAGCCAAGCCTCTGCCTCTTATAATTTCTTGTGCACGATATTGAAAGTAGGTGGATTGATTTTCCCGATTTCACCTTGTAGGATGTCTGCCTTGGGCCTTCTTCTTTTCCTCTGAACATGAGACATACTTGGGATACTCCCTGGCCTTGAACTTGCATGATTTATTCTAGTGGGTTTCCTTGGAGGATGATGGCACCTACTCATGCTTCTTTACTACCTATCATTTCCATCATCATCCTTTTTTCTATGGGATCTAGATGTTGATACTTGTCTAACACTAGTTAGTTTTGTGTTGCTAGAATCCTTGTTGACTTTTTTATGAAACATATTTAATCTTTGAAGTATATCTTCCTGATCCTTCATAATCCTTTCATTATCATCCCTGTAGCTATGCACTTCCCTTTGCAGGTTTCTCATAGTGTCTGGCTCTTTCCTATGTCTTTTTCCATTTGACCTTGTCTCAGCATTCCCCATGCTGACATGCAGATCTCTGATCTCTTCCTCGAGTGAGTAAAATTGGTTCGACTGAAAGCGTATTTATAATATTTGATGCCAACTAAAATTAAAGGATGCGTCGCTTCAATTTTCCCATCCGACGTAACTCCCTCACCAACCTTTCGATCGAAAAAACTATTGTTCATCCAAAAAGTGAGGAATCTGTTTATTTTCCATGGATTCTGTTAAAAAAATATATTTTGGTTGAAAACCTACAAATGGGATTGTTTGAAAGAACCTGGGAATTCCCTTGAGCTTACTTAAACTTTGGAGGTTATGGAGTCCTGCAAATACTTAGAATTTGGTTTCGGAATTGATACCAACATTTGCAAAATTGAATCTACTTTCAATGAATATAATTTGTTTTCATTTTCATTGTTTTTATCTAATTTTATTTAATTTTATAAAAAAATCATTGCATAATATTTTCAGGTGACATTGTGATTCAGTGAAATGGAATATCCATATATCTAAAATACATAGTGGAAAATTATGAAAAAATTATATTCAAAATCCTTAAACTGTTCTCTTCAAAAGGGTATTTTTAGATTTTACTTTTAAGTAAAAATTAAGATAGATACAAGGTGGGGGAAAACATGTGTTTAAAATCTGCAACTTTTTCATCTTGGTCAACTTAAAAAATTTCTAGAAATTATAATATTCATCTGTTAGATTCAAAACTATAGTCATAAGAAAATAGAGTCTTTGTAGATTGTTGCAGTATATTTCGTTTGTCAAAAAAAAAAGTTTAATAGTATATACATTGTTGGGGGAAAACATAACTCATTATCATTCCTTTCATTTTTAAGGAACATGTTGTGAAACAATTGCCAAATTGACATATCAAATCTCAATAAAAATAATTTGAAGAATAGTTAGTAGAAAGCTAACAAAATTCTTCACAAGTATTTTTTCTACTATAAAGTGAAATTCTAAATAAAGAAAATACTTTTGTTTACTGAAAGTTGAAGAACTTGTGAAAATACAATTTTTTTTTCTCATAAAACAAGCAAAATGGACACCCATCTTTATGATTTTACCCCATGACTGTAATATTCTTGAGCATCTTCCACGACTCCAGTCCTCATATAAGAGATTAAGTTTCTTTTTGTACCTCTAATTCTTCAATAAATGTGCATGTAATCATCACTATTAGAACATGCCTATTATAAAACATTTAATTAATTAGAATACATGTTGTTTCCTCATCAATTTATGAAGGAGAAATTTCATCAATTCACACTATGATCACCTAGATGCATTTCTCTTTGAAATATCTTTTCAATGGCTATACTCATGCCCCAATCCGATCTCTGAGTTTAAAGTTATGGCTTCTTGAAAAAACCATTTTCAGCCCTTTCTGTGTGTTTTCTCTACCAGTGAAATTTTATTGAAATGCCAACTTTTGTCAACTGGAGAAGAAATATGTTAGGAATGGGAGAAATTTTTTGTATGAGAAATAGATAACAATTAAAAAATGGAATTCATAACAACTCTCGTAATTTTAATCTGATATTCTAGTAAAAAAACTACAACAATATGGAATCTACAACTTTGTCTTTTTTCACTCTTTTTTCGAGACTTAGAATTTTTAGCATAACCGACTATCTCTCCATTTTTTTACTTTGGAACGATTTCACTAAACAAAATTTGTTTGTCTTTATGACTAGCACATCCACATGCATAGTGGATGGTGAACACCGAAAGGGATTACCATTCTAGAACTATCTCTGATTTCCTGTATTATGTTAGTTAGTAAACCTTGATAAGTATCACCGTTTCATAACTAGGTTCCTGTATTGTATTAATGATTAATGTTCAAAGTAATTCTATGCAGATAAAATGTATTTCAAATTTCAAATAAATACAAAGATAACCATATATAAAACACAGTAAAGTAGAAATCATCATACCTTAGGATCATGTATTAATCTATGATTAAGATCATGTATTAACACACATGTATTAATCATCATACCACTGTGGTTGCCATTAGGAAGAGAATTACATACACTAAACATATTGCTCTAGTATTCTTTATTATCGTCAATAGAGAGCCCGCTCAGGGATCGAATCTTGCCACAACCAGTAGTAGCATAGCCATTAGGGGGAGTTACTACCATATCTAAAAGCATATCAACATTAAAACCATCGTATCTCGACCCAGACTTGAACCTACCACTACTGCTAATTTCATCTGAATGAATGTGATGATCTTGCGCTAGAGCAATTCTTGTTGTTTAACACAACCAAGGGCAATATAAGCTCGTGATGGCTATCGGGTAGATCCATGTTCTCTTCGTGGCCGGAGCTGTGGACATCGTTGTGAGATTTCTCTGAGACTATGGTTGGTTTCTTCTCATCACAATTCTCAGACTGGTCTAAGTGAAAATAATTAAAGTGAGGGGTGGCCGAGATAGCTTGTCTTACTGGTTCGGTAACATGAAATGCCAGAAACGCCAGAAAATATATCGATTCAGCTCCACCCAGGCCAAACGTGGCCACGGTTCATGATTCAGCTCCACCCTTAGTAGGCCAGAAACACAGGCCAAACGTGGCCACGCTTCACATCCAAGTTAATATGTGCAATCCATTTAAGGTAGTGACTGTTAATTATTGAAACGTGGCAATAAAGTCTTGCATAGATATTAATCTCTGTTAATCATCTTAACGTGGCAATCACATGGTCTTACAGTAATTTCTTAATATGATTAGGTAAATGTGAAAAAGTAAACATGTTAACGCAAGCATTCATAAATGAAAGGAAGTTATGAACAATAAATCTTATTCATTGATTTGGGAGGACGATTAAGAATATACCAACGTCTTCAATTGCTGACCATAAGATGAATATTTAAGATTAAAAGATCATTAAATGTGCCCATTGTCAATAGGTGTACGCATTTTGGTGTAATTATATAAAATTCCTATTAAATAAAAAATTTCATTTTTGTGATCTGGGGTCAATTTTCCTTCTGTCAAAATCTCAAAAAATCCCAAAAAGTGGCCGGGAATAGTGGATTTTGGCCTATTCCAGTGTCCCCATTCCAATCCCCATAGGATTTATTCAGTTCATTCATGGGCTATTTATGTTCCTAATTTTTGGACTCTCCCTAAGAGTTTCAACTTAATCTAGACTTTTGTCAATGATGTGGACCTAGACCTTTAAAAAACACTATTTTGCAATTTATGTCAAATTCAAGAAGAATTGGACAAGGGCCCTCTCTGGTGCTTTTGTAGACCTACTCTTTTCAAAAAAAATCCATAACTTTCATCCCAATATGATGTAATGTGCTCTATTTATGGCCAAAATAAGAAAATAGAATAATTTTGAAATTGTGGAATCCTATCTGCAATCTGCATCATTCATATCAGGTTGGAAGAAATAATGACCATTTATCTACTCTATATTTTCCATCGGTGATTCACGTTCTCCTGTGGCACGCAAAATACTTCCCCAAACTGTCAACCCGAACATCAACCATCAACCCAACTCCCTGACGACCGAGTTACACAGAACTCAAAACCGCCTAACCTAGTCGTTGGTCGTCAACGAACTTTGTTGGAGAATGGAAATCTCAAAAACTTTGGATTACATCTGACCATCGTGTTAGCCTATGGCTTACCTTTACCAATCACTAAGTCTAAATTGTCACCTATATTTGTATTATTCATTTAGGATATTAGTAATATATCCTCAAATCATGACTAATGATTTAGTTAAGATTGCCTAGCCTAGTCATCATGCATGATTTTAGGATCTAGAGAAAATCTCTCTATGAGGTGACATCACCCATTGTACTATAAATATGTAACATTGGAGTGAATACATTTGAATGTTGGCTAGTGAGCCTCTTCCTCCATGTTGTTGTTCTTGTCTATATTTTATCGATTGGTATCAGAGCATCTTTGTTTTATCAATTGGTATCAGAGCATTTTTTTTTATCATTTGGTATTAGAGATATGGTGATAATAGCAGAGATCCTATAGTTCTTAGGGCCTGATAACTTCTCTTAGTAGTCATCCATGATATTAATGAGTGATAAAGTTGGATCTAATGGAACGTTGACTACTCCACGGTGGTGATCCAAGAGGAAATAGAGATGTTGTTTACACAAAGAGAATGCAGATCTATATTCGCTTGGATAGGGAATGGCTACGGGAATGAAAAAAGGTCAAGTTGTATGGTAGATATTCCTCACAACAAAAAAGTGCATATCCACAATCTTTGCAGGTGCAATAGCAAGGTCATCATTCTTTCAATTCCTTGTTGGTTTAAAATACAATTGTTTTTTCTTTCATAAAATTTGTCATTGTATGTTGAATTTTTCAAAGTTTTGATTCGCTTGCCCATCCATCTCTGAAAAATTTTGCTACATGGTCCTTTTATTCTTCCATCAAAATTTTTGGTTGGCTTTCTTAAAAAAACAAAACCAGAAATGCCAAATTGCCGGATTAAACCCTAGGTTAATGAGAGAGTATGTGCTTGCATCTCTTATCCTTGCTGCTATTATGACCTATTTTACCATATCTGTGAGAGGTTGGGAGATCAGTAAACCCAATTCCCATATATCTCTATCGATATATGATTCCTTGACCTTTCCTTTCCTACCGAGTCAGAGATCCATTCTCACTACCCTCTCACTGCTTCAGCTACATTATCGTGGCTTTGAAAAGAATCCTATGCTCTCATCTTTCATCCAGCTCTAAATTCAACATGTGGAGTCCTTGAAAATGTGTGGCCTCTAGGACTGAATGACACCCACCCATACAAGAATCCAAAGGACTTGCATGCTACACATTTGTTTCTTGATAATTCATGTTTTTTTACTTGGTGATTGAGTAAAATCCCTCGTTAAGAAAATGGTGTAAAATTTTATTTTATTTTTGATTTGTATTTTCAAATCTGTGAAGGGGACATATGGATTGGCAAAAATTGTGAAAATTTCCATGTCACATATTATTTTTAAAAGGGTTATAAAAACTTTGGAAAACCAATCCATGTAAACAAAATCAACTTCAAAAAAAAAAAAAATTTCAAGGTGGATATTTAAGTCCTTTTGAAAGGATACAAGGAATGATATATTTTCATGGAAAAGGAAAATTCTCTTAGGTGTGTTAACAACGGATTGTATCAAGATAATATTTACAATGAAAATATTTTTTGTAGTGATTCTGTCCTAGATCCACTTGAAATTAAATAAGGGGATCTTAGTTACACTCTGAGTATGCTTGAGTAGTGTGTTGTGATGAATATTTGCATGGTTGCTTTATGATGTTTAATGTCTAGTTTTGACATAAACATGTTTCTAATGTATTGTTTAACACATCATACATTGAGTACAAACAAGTTAATTCAAGCACACAATTAACGCTAGTGAAGTACAATAAATCAAAGCACATATGATCAAACAGATGTGAAGAAAATTATGAAGCATTCAAGTCGTCAACCACATCAATAATGGACAAATCAAAGATTTTGAAACTCAACACATCGTGGAGCATTTGAAGTTAAATTGTAACTTGCAAACAATGTTTGTTGTAAGATTACTTGATCAAGTGGATTCATTGTAACTTGCAAATAGCCCTTTTGTAAGTTTACTTGTATTTTTGAAATCAAATTGAGTTGAATTGTAATTTTCATGTGCATTCTTGGCTGAGCCCGACACCCAAGAGTCATTTTAATTTTGAGTCTAAATTGACAAGGTTGAGCAATTGAAACTCAAATCATTGTAAACATCAAGTCTTTGGGATGCATTTTCAGTGGTAACCGACATCCTCACTTTCTTGGAATAAAGAAAGGCAAGTTCAAGTGAGCGTGAATAGAAAGCAAGCGTGAAGTTCAAGAGAGCGATTCAAGTGAGCGAGTTGTGGATAAGCCTTCTTTTGTCGGGTCAAATTGTAGTCAGGATCTACCTACACAAGGAGACCTCCTTTAGTGTTTTTAAATGGCTCAAAGTCTCGAATTATTAGAGTTACTAAACACTCTAATAAACACCACTGAAGACAACACAGTGATATTGAACAAAGAAACTCTTCAATCACTGCTAACTTGTTTGCAAGTGACGCAAAATAAAGTTAGACTTATTCAATCTCTATCCCAACTATTGAATGATGAGTTGACTGATCTAAAAAATCAATAACCAGTGAAGTGTTGTGAATTAGTTTTTGTTCAAAACAACCCTCTCTATGATGATAATGATGATGATGTTTTTAATCAACAGTCAGTGAAGGAACAACACAGCATTACAACTTCAGAATCAGTTTCAGATGAAGTTGAATCTATTCATGAACCTACATTTCAAGAGTTTTCTTTTGATTTCAGTGAAGAAAACCTTTCAATGCTGCAACAACATGCAGTAAATCCACTTCCATGGATTTCAAAGAAACAAGTTCAGAATACACTTTCCAAGCCCATTATCAGACCTTGGGAAGAAATCATCTACAACAAGAATAGAACAAGACTTGGATATGACAAGGAAGTTACCTTTCATATTCTCAATTATTCCAGACCAATCAAGTTCCAAAGTGATGGATTCCTTCAAAAAGATTCACTTTCACCTGTTCTAGTTCAACATCAGAATGATAAGTGTCAAAATTGTAATCGATTTGGTCACAAGGAGAATCAATGTTTTGATCTCCATCCTTTCCAGCATTATGGCAAGCATAACCATTCTTCAGACAGATGTTCAACACTGAAGAAACCTACAAGATTGAAAATTCACTATGAGTGGATTGATCCTTGGCAATGATCATCAACAACCAAGCGACTATATAAGTCTTACCGAAGAATTTGAGTAAAGACCAATCTTTTAGCACATAACATTTTTTTACCTCACATAAGTGGTCCCCTTATGGCGTAGCTTTCGAGCATGGCCCTCACGGGATGAGATAACATGTGGTTTTTTTTGCATGCCCACTTTATGTTGTACTCAAATGGAACAAGTATGGTACTCTCTTGAGCCTAGAAGGGGGGAGTACAATGATGTAACTCTCATGCACCTTAAGGGGGGGAGTTCAAAATTCTAGTGACAATAGTTTATGAAACCACTTGTGGTCTCTCCTTTCAACTGACAAAGGGGGGAATTGATGATGTAATTGAAGATGGTTGTCAGAAAGAAAGTTTCGACAACAACAAACATCAAGTTGCCAGATGGGCATGACATTTTCCAAATGGGAAATTGTAGTCTGTAGATGAAAGACTTTGGTAGAATTATGGTTCAATAAGTTTGAGTTGAATCATTTATAATTTGGATGTTAATTTTGATTTTTAGAGAAATGATGTGGACGTTTGGTTCACATAGATGGTCATTTGACATAGCAGAGGAGAAGAGGATCCTTCTACATTGCATCTTGCATTTGATTAAGTTGTCAGGAATTTTCAGGGATGTGTCAGACTAGAAGCTGATTCACTTCTCTTAGTTCACTCTCATTAGATTGGAGTTTACATTAAGTGAACAAATTGCATGCATCTTGACTCACATGATTACATAGTGATATTTTCTAGAGATGAGAAATTTTGGCAAGATTATGGTTCAATGACTTGCAATCGGATCATACACAATATACATTGGGATTTGTTTGGACACCTAAAAGTGTCAATATTGGTTAGTGGTTATCCAAAAACCATCATATACATGGTATCAATTCATCAATGGTTATCCCAAACCACAAATTCAGAGAGCACTTTCAGTGATACACTGATAGTAGAGTGGTGATGCTACATGTTCACCAATTACCATAAGACACTAGATTTTTCTAGCTCAAATACTTGGCAAAATGGTCAAATTTTCAAGCAATCAGGAAATGTTTAGATATTGCAGTTGTTCACTTCCATATCTCAGCTCTCTTCCAATCCATTTCAAATGAACAAATTCAACATCTAGATTGGTGGTTTTTCAGGCAGTTCTTCATTGAGGCTCAACATAGGAGTTTCAGTATGAAGACTTGGAATTGATACTAGTTTATTCTTTATTGTTGGTATTATTGATCAGACTTGTGATTGAGGGGGGGATTGTTAGCCTATGGCTTATCGTTACCAATCACTAAGTCTAAATTGTCACCTATATTTGTATTATTCATTTAGGATATTAGTAATATATCCTCAAGTGATGACTAATGATTAAGTTAAGATTTCCTAGCCTAGTCATCATGCATGATTTTAGGATCTAGAGCAAATCTCTCTATGAGGTGGCATCACCCATTGTACTATAAATATGTAACATTGGAGTGAATACATTTGAATGTTGGCTAGTGAGCCTTTTCTGCCATGTTGTTGTTCTTATCTATATTTTATCAATTGGTATCAACGCATCTTTGTTTTATCACATTGTCCCACCAACGATAAAAAATCCCCGATGATTATCGAATACACTTTCTGAAATCGATCGATTTAACCGTCAACCACTTTTGTTGGCTGACATGACAACTATTAGCATGGCATGACACATGGATGATGATCTAGAATGACACATGGATGCTGACGTGGCATGACACATCATCCTGAGGTGTCAACTTAGGTGATGTGGCATGACACATGGATGTTGATGTGTCATGACACATGGATGATGACATCATCATCCTTTTTTCTCGAATCGACCATTGACCAATTCTCTTGGACAACCCCAACACCTTGTCGAATTCATTCGATTCCAAACAATCGACACATTGGCCATCAAAGAATTTTCTTTATTAATTCAAACACTTCATTGGATTGACCGACACTCAACCATCGACCCATTATCCATCGACGATGTTTGTCAATGACTGAAAATAATTCGTCGGATTCTTCCAACCCCCGACCGTCGACCATCAATGGTAAGATATGTCTTTATGGAAGGCCCAACTATTGTTCATTTCACTCGATCCGTACATCAGCCATCGACACACAATGAAAAAATTGAACATGATCTGCATAGTATTTCTATCGATCTAAGGAAATTAGAAAACGATCTTTTCAACATAGAAATCCGAGATGAAATCAACATGGCCCCCATCAAAAGCTACATTGAAGAATGGATCCAAAAGAGAATCGACAAGCTCACAGACGAAGGGCAACAACCAGTTGGTACAATTCCAGTGGTAGTCGAAAAGAGAAACAAAAAGGCACCAACGTTATATAAGTCTATATTGATCACATCTTGCTTTATTTATCAATCCAGTTATTCTACCTCTTTAAATAAAAATCTCTAACCAAAGAGTGATAACTTCCAATTTCTTCTTTTTAGGTCTTCCTCTCTACCGTCGCACACTTCTTCTTTCTACAATCCTATTTCTTGTAATTATTTCTTTTATGGTCCGCGGAAGCCCCAATCCCAATCTATATGACAAACACATTTAAATTTCCAGAAATATGTAACAAATTCCAGAAATATGTAACAGACATTAGTATTTTTTGATAAATTTCAAATAAAACTAATTTGGGAACAATTTTGACAATGCCTTGTCGGCTACTTTCGGAATGCTAAATTAGTTCTCTTTATGCATATCAATCATATTATTTTATTTTTATGTGCTCAGAATGTTTGTTCTTCAACTATGCTCGATGTCAGGAAATTGTGTTTATTATATTTGAATGTTTAATGTGTGTGATTCATGGTCCTTTTTTACAAGAACCTTTATTTCAAAAAAATAAAAATAAAAAATAAAATACTACTATCCTTTTTTATTGCTTCAAGTCATTACGCCGAAATTTTTCTAAGTCCCATATTTGAACTATACACGCCCTAAGAAAAAACTTGAACATGAGTATCACATCTATAAAAAAATGCACTAGGATTGACATCCTCATTCACATATTAAACCAATATTAATATAATATTATTCGGGAGGTTCTTCAGGGCTCCATCCTTACTGCCACAGTGACATTCTCCCTGAGTCATCTACCAGCCCGATGTCTTATGGCTGGCATGTGACACACTGGCACAAGTCATTTTCTGCATGGATACCACCTGTACTTCAAGCCGCTTCCCACGTGTCTCTGCTGCTTCGGGGTTCTATTTCTCCCTCGGTCCTGCCATAGAAGTGCATTTATTCCCATTCCAACCTGGCAGGGACTACACTGCCATGCAACACTTGTTTAAAATTGTTAATTTTTATTTAATATTATAAGAATAAAATAGATAATGTAATATGAGTTCACTTCCATTTTCATACATCAACATCAATATGTGAAGATAAAATAAGTTGGCTTCTTAGCAATGAGTTCAATAATTTATATAAAAATAAAATATTATCACCTCCAATTTTCATGCAAAGACATAAAAATAAGCTCACTTCACACTCTCATGCATAGAAAATGAATTAAATAATCTATCTCAAGATAAAATATATTCAAATGAGTTCACTTCCATTTATATAATATCCATGAATATGAATAGAAAGTGAATTCACTTCCGATTTTCATGCCAGTAAATCATATTTCTCATATAAGCTTTATATATTTTGCTTATATCAATATATTGAATAATAATCATAATAATAATTTATTTTTAAGGTTACCGAGACACCAATATGGTATATGAGACCTCACTTGTTTGTGGGACAAGGGACCTCCCTCTATCCAATGATTTCACTGATAAAGTTTATAGAGGTATACATACCCTACCCCCTCTAGATTTGAACTTATGACTTCTTAGGAAGAAACACATAATTTGTGTTCAATTCACGTTGTACAAATCTTTAACACTTACTATTTGAACCAAACAATATGTTTAATTTATGTGGATGGTATGATGGGTTAACCCTAATAAAATTTATCAATCAATCACATGGAGGGTTGACCAACATCGAGGTTTATCTCATTATTTTATTAGTGAAGAATACAAAATCGTTTGTTCCTCGATTCGTGGGAGACAAATAGGAAGAAGCATACTCTTTGTAACGCGAGTGCAAGTTCCAAAGTTTCCACTGGATGTGCTTCAATGTTTGAAGGTGGTTGGCTACGAATGTTTTGGTTGGAAGTTTGGAACCCACTAACATTGGAGAATAACGGAAATGGCTTACTCAATTTTTGAATTATCATAGTGAAAAAAAAATCAATTTTTTTTATAATCATTTTTAATTTTAATAAAATAAATTTATTAATTACAAAATTTCATTATTATTATACAAATTGTTTTAGTTATATAAATTTCAAAAATTATTCAAAATTGTAGATTTTAGTATATTGTTCTTTTAACACTTTCATTGATATATTAAATTAAATTAAATTCCAATTTGATTTTTTTGTTTTATTCATGTAAACTTTCTTTTTAGTTGTAAATCTATATATTAGAACTACCATATTTAGTTTTATCATGTTAAATTCATAATGAATCAATGTAAAAATATAAATCAATCTTTTATGCAATATTGATTTTGAGAATTAACATCATAACATAATTGTCAACATTTATATATTAGTTAGGTATATATATTAATATTTTCTTCTAAATTGCAATAAAAATATATAATTTATAGAAAATCAGTGGTCTTAATGTCACAATAATATATAATTTATAGAAAATTAGTGGTCTTAATGTCACAATTTCAATTTTAGAAAGGTAGATATATATATTGTAAGATACCCAACTCTCTAAGTATCTTTTTAAGGGATGGAGTATCAAATTTTCAATTTTCCTCAACGATATCAAAGCCTCATCTCGAGGATACCATTGTCTTCTACTCGTTAAGAGCTTTCCAACGACTATAACCGTGCTCAGATCTGAGCTCTAGATCATAAGTTACAGTATCTCCAAAGTTCCTGGAGTTTCATTCATTGAGTTCATCTTTAGTGCCATGTGACAAACACATCATTCCTCATCACTCATGCCATCCGACATGGTACTGATGTGGCATCTGCCACCTGACCCATCTGACTCCCCCATCTGCTAGTTCAAATATTTTCTTCTTCATCAGAGTCCTCCCATCAGGGTTAACAGATTTCCCGCACCTAATCCACTCAAACACACTCTCTCTAACTACACACACCTTGAAAAATCTAACCTACCGATCCAACAGCCCTCGATGTTGGAACATCAATGGCTCTGATTACTTCGTAGTCTCCAACTCCCTCGGTGGTTAATTATCCTTCTCATGTTCCAACTACATTTACTTTATGTGGAGACCATGGAGATCTATGGTTGAGATGGAATATCGCTCACCACCTTGGTCATCGTTGCCATCATGTACATGTTTCCCATCACGACATGTGGCTCACAATCCACTTGACATGCGGACCCATCACAACGTGTCATGTCACCATAGGGTACAAAGGCTTGCTCAACCATAGATTGACACTTCTCCATTTCTTATAAATCGATTAAGTTACTTAATCTATATTTTGTTAAAATACCACTCCTCAGTATTCAATTCTTTAATCCTCGTTAGGGATAGTATTTTTACTTAGCGTAATATATTGGCCTGATAATTAATGAGGATTTGTTTTCTCTTCATTTCCTTGGGAATGGTTTAGTGCTAATTTAAATATACAGATTATGAGGACATTATAATGCAATTAATTAATTATTTCATGATATAATTTAATTAATCATATTATAACATAATTATATTATATTATAATTAATTAATTGTATTACACTTAGGTTTATAACCTTGTTTAACATATAAATCAAAATCCGTAGGTTCTTACTTCGCACTGAAATCTTCACGTAATATATATATATATATATATATATATATATATATATA
>JASDQU010225937.1:17540-31403 GCA_032191745.1 Picea mariana | reverse complement strand
CAAAAGGACCTGAGATACTAGCAAAAGTAAATACAAGAGGAATCTGAGGACTTACACCAGCATCCCATCCAACTTCAGTCAAACAAAACACAATGAGAAAACAAGTTAGTATATTTTCCTTTTTAATGCTTTAAATTTGGGAATTCTTCCTAAGCTAGGAATGATAAATGCCCTATCCTTCTTTTCCCCTACATCACCTTTTCATCATTCCATTTTTCATCCTCAAAAGAATTTAAAATGGTACTCAAAAGAACCACTTTTGGTTTCCAAAGGAGTTATAAGGAGGGATTAGGTTTCAAATACCAAAACACATGGTTTGTTTTGAAGCTGTCAAAATCTCTGTTGCATACACAGACTAAAGTATTGCTCCACAAACTAAGGATGGTTTGCATACATTTTAAAAAGGGGTTATAAGAAGGGAAGTTCATGTTTTATGAAAGAATTGGAAACAAATTTGGGGGTTATATGACAAATGAACATTTTAAAAACCACATATTATAATAATTGCAAAGGGGAGAAGAGTACAAGGTACGAACAGAATAGCACCTTTAGCTATGATTGATGTACAAACCATTTTCAAAAATAAAAACCTTGTTGAAATCTCCACCAATGTTTCTCTCTTCATAAAAACAAAATGACTCAATTGATTTTTCATATTTGCTGGGCCTCACCACACATTGCACGTTGTGTCTCATTTTGCACACCCTCGGACTTGAACTGCTGATGCACCTCTGCATACACTTACCACCATTTCGAATTACACACACTGTTCACAACTCCTACGCATTCCAAATCCCTACATTCTAGCCTGTTGTTCCTCCTACGCATCCTAAATCCCTATACTCTAGCTCTTACGCGTCCCTACTCCAAAATTCTCTGATAGAAAACAAATTGTATGTTGACAATTACACTGTCAACATACAAGATTTCATTCTGTGGAAGAAAACGCGGGGGAATTGAAGGAGATACGTGGTAAAGCAAGGGCAGAAAACGTATCCAAACAGGAGTCGACCTCTGAAGGTAAGCCTGAACTCAAAAATTAGACAACCAAGTATAAATTCAACGTTTTGGATACATTTGTAAAACAAAATAGTCCATGTTTAATAGAGGCCGAATTGAAAGAAGGAAAATTGAGTTAGAGTTCGACAGAGAAGCCTGAGAATTTTTCAAATTTACCAGGTATGCCCGTGCACAATTTTTTTTTCATGAACAGAGAATAGCTTAGGAATAAAAAATAAGAGATTTCCTTTGCTTATTTGAACAGAAACTCTTCTTGAAGACCATACACAGAATTTAAATTCACACAGAGTCTGGAAGTTTGAGAAATTTGGTCAAAAGAATTGCAGAGTTGAAGTTTTTTTCAAACAGTGGAAATATTTTAGGTCTTGTTTTTGAATTTTTTTTGAAGTATGGTATCTAGATATGAACCTGGGAGGCTTGTTGCATCAGAAATACACAAATATTGTATGCAAATTCTGGAATAGAAACAGTGGTTAAGTTTCTTTAAAAAATTTGATGGATTTTGTGAAGGAGTTGCCTTAGAATTTGCTCACTTATTTGATGGGGAGAGAGCTACTGTTGGGAACCTTACCATCAGGATCACTGAAGATAGGATTGCACTTTTCACTGGACTACCTCAGATAGGAGAGAGATATTTCAAAACCAAGCATTTCAAAGATAAATAATGGGTACCTTTTATTTCAAGGTCAAGGGTAGCAGTAGTAAACTGGAAGAAAGGAATCCCAAGGAGTTGGTTGGTCCATCCCTGGGATGAATTATCATACCTTATACAAAAATTTATAACTTGTGAGGGAAGGTTTAGCATCATTTACCTATATCATATTAAACTACTACAGCATTTGAGAGGTGACTGTGAAATCAATATGCCTTATTTTCTTTTACAAAGCCTTTCCAAAATGGCCAAGACTGTCCAGAAACAGGGAAGGAACACACAAATGAGTTTGTATCACTGTGGTCTTATTAAAATGATCATTAAAGATGAACTATAGAAGAAAAATGTGATTTGGCAACAGTTTACCATTGAAAATGGTTTTGAAGCCATAAAGGAGGAAGAAGGAGAGGACAAAATTTTAGTTGTGACTGATGATGAAGGAGAAGTACAACACCCCAAGGCAACAAGTCCAAAACCGCCTATGGGGAGGAGAAAAACAAGAAGTATGGTATTAAAAGAGAAGGAACTTGAGGAAAAAGATAAAAAAATTTACCACTTATGAAAGGAGAACAAGAAAACGGCCACAAGTTAAAAAGGGCCAAATACAAGAAAATGATGATGAAGCACAGCAAGCAGAGTATGAACATATTTAGAATCTAGAAGCACAAACATTGGAAAATGTTGGTTTTGAGGAACATGAAACTTCTACCTATGAACAGATGAGAGTAGATATGGAACAATTAATCATGGACATGAAAGAAGAACCTCAAATGGAAGAGGTTGTTGGTACATCCACATCTAAACTTGACAGGAAGAATAAGAAAATAAGGAAGATGAAGAGAAAAATCAAAGAAATTGAAGTCTTAGAAAGATACATAAAAACATAAAATGAAATGCTAAGAACTCAAAGCCACAAAACACAAGAGGAGAATGACACTTTGAAGAAAAAGAACAAAAAGATTCAAAAACAGAACAAGTTAATTTCCAAACAAGCCTATAAGTGGTTCCAACAGAAAAAGGAATATAAAGAGAAGTATCAAAGAATGAAAGCACTTCATATACCTCAGGCAAATGTGGAAACTTTATTACAGGTAGCAGAGGTGGAAGAAGATCAGTGACAGAGGTCAGGGACATTTTTGTGCATGAGGACATGCAAAGACTTCCTCTTGGGGGAGATGTTGAGTCCATTTTTATGCTTCCATTTTTCTCTATAAACCATACTTTTGCCTCTTTATCCATCCATTTTGCCTTAATTTCATTCCATCTTTTCCATGAAAAAGCCTATGCAAGGTATATTTGTCATTCTTTAGCTTAAGAATTGAGTTTTCTAAATTTTAGCATTAAAATTGAAAATTTATTAGAAATTACAGGATTTGACTAAATCTCGTAAAAGCTCTGTGGTTTGTATACTTGTAGGACACCTGGGAAAAATATAACACTTGGGTCGTGTTCCCTGATGTACAAGGATGGATAATGAGCTATCAAATTCGAAATCTGAGCCTTCCAGATGCCCGGTCAACGTTGGTCAAACAGGGCCACTTCAGCAGAAAATACCCTGTTTCAGCCTTAAATCTTGGACAGTTTTGGATTTTTGTGGGATATGACCATATATTGTGGATATGAAGGAGGAATTCAACCCTCCTAGGATATTGAGGATCTGATCATGATATTTAGGAGATTTATTAGCATTTTTTGTTTTGAGACTCTTGTATAAATACTCTTAAGCTTAAACTAGTAAGACAATCTTGATGTGAATGAAGAAACTTGAGTATTTGCACTCTTGAAGATCAGCTCTATGTTTTGTTTCTGTGAATGCTTATGATATGATGATTTGAATGCTGCTGGAAGATCTTTCTTAGCTGAGTCAACTCAAGTGTACCAGTGAAGCATTGGAGGGCCCCCATTGCCAAACTAGTACACTCTTTCTTTGTGTTCTTTTTCAAGTACATGTTTTAGATCAGATCTTGTTGTAGATGAGTTTTATCTTGCTGTAGTTAGATGAATTTCATAGCTAAGTTACATGCTTAATGTTTTCAATCCTTACTCATATTGTGAATGATTTCTTGAATGAGAATTCAATGTGTAGTTTGACTTCAAGCATTAAGATAGCCTTGAATGCTTTTTGAGTTATTTATGCTTTCAATACTTTGATTTGATTTGATGATAGTTGTTAATGACTGAATGAAAGAAGACAATGAATTCATCTCTTGAATAAGAGTTTTTTTCTTCTAACATTTGAAAGGTCTTAGAATTAGTTTGAACATCTCTTGAATGCTTACTGTTTTTACTCTTTAGAAAAACAAGTGTTGATTACTGTTATGAGATCTATGAAGATGACTTCTGAATAGAAGCTTAGCATATCTTTCATATTCAGCCTTAGAATAGGTTTTGGTTTATCTCCATTAAAGATAAAAACTATCTCTAAATCCATATACTTTGGACATGCCTCTAAGTTTTACAAACACCGGATTGACAATCATTTGCACTCTAATTTACTTGGGTAGATTGGAGCCTAACAAACACCATACAATGAATCCTATTATGGAAGGGATCATCTCCTATTCACTTGCCTCTTCGAGGGGGCATCCTCCTATTGAGATACTGCTCCAAATACAATATTTCTCTTCATGTCTCATTACATTGCTTGAATCCCTTTATATAGTGCTACCATCACCTACGAACATTCTAGAGGAGGAATCTTCTAGAAGTAGAACCTTCTAAGAAGTCCTCTTACATTTATTATATCTAATTACCCATTTATTATATCTAACTACCATAGTGGGCCTTATTTAATAATATAGTGGACCTAGTCCGCCTTACATTGAATGACCTCCACTATTATCACTATGGGCCCTCTGGCCCCCCCGACTACCTCTCTAGCTACCTTACAAAAAGTTTTCTTGGTGTATGCCACTACTATCTGAAATGCTACGTGGTAGGGAAGATGAGGTTTTAAGTTGGTCATATCAAGCATGATAGTTCCCAGATTACAAGTCTCAGTAGATCCTAAGATAGCTAACATAGCCTTTCTCTAGGAAGGGCATCTCAGGAGGACCTCCAAAGCTGACATTGCACAAGGGGTTTGTGACAAATCCTCCACCACAGATTAGTTCTGGGCGGCCCTTGCATTTGGGTTGTGGGAATCTTTCTTGAACGCACATTTGGGGATGCATGTCATTGTTTCATCCAACATATTCTCAATATGGAGAGGAAGAGAGGGGTTTTCAGCTTCTTTACCCTTCTCAGAGGTGTTTGGCATTCCATATTCACGTGTCCTAGTCACTATGTCAACGCTACCTTTCATCATGTACACATTCACGGACGAAGGATTACTCGAAGATGGAGGGGGTCCCTAACTAGCCCCTTCCACGCTTGAAGAGGCTTGAGATAAATTTTTCCCATGCAGAAATGGGTTCGTTAACACGACAGGCTACTACTGTGCCAATAACTTCTGGGCCTCTGCAAGTTGAGGGCACTGGTGAGTCGGATGATCTTCCTTGCATAGATTACAGGGATACTTCGAATTCTTCTTTTCAGTGTTTCCCTTGCCAGCATTATTGGTAGGTTTATTATCCTCCTTACCCTTCTTTCATTGTTTTGTCTTTCCGTCAGGCTGCTAGGTGGCCTTCAGGTTTGTCGATTGCACACTGTCACATCCAACGTTTGAGTAGGGGGAGAAGTCGAACCAATGGTTTGGCTAGATGATGTCTACTATATTGAAAATTATTGTAATTGATTCGACAACTGTTCAACAAGCTTCGTTTGCATTGAACCTACAATACCATCGACATGTGGTACAAATATCTGTCTGGTCTTGTTAAGTATTGACCATGGTGCATCTATTAAAACTTTGTAAAGTAAACCAAACTGAGAGTAGATCAGTTCTAGCTGTTGGGCTCTCATTATTGCTTCTTCCTCTGAAAAGACCCCCGAGGTTGTGACATATTTAGATAACTAGGTTACCAAAGACTTAAGGAACCACTCTAGCAGGAATGTTGGTGGGACTAGCACTTTTATAAAACTCTTTTGACGTCTCTATTCTTGGATGTGATCTAAGATATGGTCCGCTTTTGTCTACTCAAATTTGTCCAACAATTCAGTGTCGACATCGTATCTCATAGGTAATTGGAAATGGTTTAAGAAATCCATTTCCAATCCACCGAAGGAAGAGTATCTTAAGAGGTTGAGCTCAATGTACCATTTCACCACACTCCTGATGAGAGTGCGTTGAAACAAACACAACTAGACAGAGTCATCTCTCAAATAATTGGACGAGCACCATAAATGGAAGGTAGTCACATGATCGTCTGGATCTTTGTTAGGCTTGGCCTCAAACTTTGGGATGTCTGAAGGAAACTTGATCGGCATCAGAGGCCAATGCGTATTATGACAAATGGGGTCATTTAATAATCATGTAATTCTGGAAAGTGAAATGTTTTTAGAAATGGTAATTTGGGTTTTTGATTATAACTAGGGAAAGAGGAGCCTGGAGTTTGGCTGGCACCAGGTTGCTAGGAAAAGTTATGTTGGTGACCAGGGTTCTGGTAATAAGCATGGTCATGACCAGTGTACGGATTATGTGCTTGTTGAGACGTCATCGACTGACTCTTGTAATATGATGTAAAGGGTTGGGCTTGCGTCGCATTCCAAGTATTTTGGGAAGGGTTTCCCCCTACTGATCTGAGGGGCATAGGTGTTGAGCCTTGCCTGGGGTTCCATTGGCTATGGAAGGGGTTTCCCCTAGTCGAGCTCCCTCACAAGGGAACTGATCCCTACCATGTATTCCAAGGTCCTTGTGAGGAAGAAATTCCTAAGTTTTCCCCATGTGCAGGAATAGTACCCTACATAGGATTGTGTTGTCCATAACCGAGGTTGCCCCCGGATGAGATGGCAGCTGATGAGAATGTGTTGTTACAAAACTTTTCGAACAAAGAGAATGATGTCAAACCTATTGGCATGCTATAAGTAGGAAGTCCTTGACTACCTGCTCCAAATGAACTATAGTTTATGTTCCACTCAGAAAAGTGTCAGTGAGAACTGCTGAGCAAAGTGGACGAAGGAGGTACATGACCCCCTCTGTAAGGGAAAGATTTATAGGGAGTTGAAGTGCCCCCCATGGATCCTTGTAGAGGAGCATTGGAGCTCCCTACCCTGAGACCTAACATCTGTAGAGTGGAGTGGGAAAGGACAGTGGTCGTACTGAAGCCAGGCATCCCATATGAGAACAAAGGGTTTGTCGCACTTTGGGTGAACGAAGCAGTGATTTCCACCATAGACGGAATCAAACCATTGCCTGAGGTAGAGGCAATTGATACCATAGTGTTCTAAACCGATGACTATTGGTTAGGAGGTGGAACACCCCCTATAGTCACAGTCGTAGAGGGAATATGAGTATTCCCTGAAGAAGTAGCATCATTTGTTTCCATTGTTTCTTGTGACATTACCTGACGTTAGTAAGGTTGAACCTGTACAACGATGGGTGTTGATAGATGAGTGATTGAAGGGTTATACGGACCAAGATCTTGCGCTCTGAGGTCAGAAATGATTGGTTCCTCTAGAATAAAATGTTATCCTCTCGGAGATGAGTTGGGCATAGTTTTCTGTAACCCAGTCACCTCAAAATACCCTTGCTAGTCTAGTTTTCTCCTTAGTGGTGGCAGGGGTGGCTTGAGATCAACCAGTGGCAGGCCCAAAAGCCTTCACGACCGACGAAGCTCCTGATCCTCCACTGTGTGAGAAGATCAAGGCACACTAGGTATTTCTATAATCATTTAAGAAAACAACACACATTAAAAAAATCTCCAATGAGGTAAGACAAGAAGATCACTAGCTACTTGGAAGAAGAGTTACAACAACCAACACTAGAGAAACTTACTGGTGCGAGTGCAACTCAAATAAATAAGCTTCCTTTGGGTATACTCTATAAAGAGTGGCCCAATTTCTACCCTAGGTACCATGGTATACCCCCACAGTCACCTGTGTAAGTCACTAAAATAAAGGCAACTAGGTTGCTAGCGCATGAGCAGTCACCAGGCGGGTACAGTCACCAGTTGGGTGGACCGTAATGAGCAGGGTATCAAGCCATAAACCTATCAAGGGTATCAAAAGAAAGTGTTCTGAAAGACAACTCAGGACCTCGAATGGATTCAAGACCCACAAAGATTTATGGAAAATGAGATCAATGGAATCCCAAGATAATCGCTCTATATGCATTCCCCACCATGCTTGGTTCTACTTTGGAGGTGTTATCTCTGCTACCTTTTCGCACGCGACCTCATGTTTAGACCCTATGTTAGAGGGGGGTCCTAGATAACTTTCAAGGTTACTAGACTTTCAAGCACTCCCTAGGTCAGACTCTTATGTTTGTTTTTGTAGCCTTAAAGAGTTTCCTCTCCAATCCTAAATCAAGGCTCTAGCCTAGACTAAATTGATGAACCCTTCAAACACAAAGTCTAATAACTTTTAATTAGGTGTTAATTTTAGTGGCTGTCTTAATTCAAAAGGAACGAAAGTGAAACTAGTGATGTTCTTTAAGAGACAAAAGAGAAGAGAATAAGATGATATTGGAAACAAAAGTACTTCTTTCTTCACAAATAAAGATTTTCCAATTGAAACTCTTTCACCAAACTCTTCATAACTACTTTTCTCAAATCTTTGAAAAGAAAAACTCAAAACAAGATTTCTCTCGACTACGAGCTACTTAATGTCCTTAAGCATTCAAGTAAAGAACTTAAGAAAACTTTATTTTTCCTTGGTAAATGAAGAAACTTAACCTAAACTAATTTACCAAATAAAGAAATGAAAGATTTTGTTTTTTTGTTTTATGCTTCAAAACAAGAAATTTGAAAATGAATTCTTTTCTTTTCTTCCAAATCAAAAAAGGGAAAATGACGACAATACATGACCAATAAATGACTTCTGGCCCAATCGTAGATCGTAGGGAGTCACTGACAATACCAAGCAGGTAGATCAAAGTAGACTCACCAACTTGTCTAAAAACTCTATTTAAAGAAAACACAATAAATATTTGTTCAAAAGAAAGATAAATTAAAGTCAGACCTAGGCTACAGACTGATATAACAAAGACCAATACTAGATCAAGAAAAACCTTGAGGAGTGTGACCCCTGACGGGGAAGAGGATGTTTGTCTCTTCATTTTACAAAACTTTTCTCAATAGGCACCATATTGACACTTCAACAACCAACGTATGTACGTGGTCTGTCCAAGGGTAGGGCACGTATGCACACATGAAGGCCCACTACAGGCTGTGTACACCTCTTTAACTCCTTAAAAAAATGAAAAAACAACAGTCCAGCATAGGCAGGGAGTACTGGTATGGAAGACCAACATCCCTTAAAGACACGAAAGCTTACAGAAACTCAGAAAACAATGAATAAACTGATTCAAATCACCCAAAAAGAAATATCCCCAAAGACCTTAGAGGCCTCCTCAGTATGGTCGCCAATTCTGCTATAGTTGGAAAACCCCTCTACGGACTACACAAAGGTTCTAAAGTGTAGGCAGAGCTAATCGTCTAATGTCTCCTACTTTTAATCACTATCCCGACATTACCCCACAATCATACATAAAAGACAAGAGAGAGGGATCTGGTAGGCCTACCTTAAACTATGCGTCCGGTGTCGATCCCTTTACGCTTGGTTTTTTCTTTACTACAAATCTCCTCCCAAGGCTGACCTGCATTCATCAAAATACAAACAAGAAACTACAAGCATGAATTCTACATATGGATTAGTGGGTTAGACATCATAAACAAGAAATGTAAACAAATCATATAAGTTTAAGACGTCATTTGGTGGGACGGAAAAAGTACTTCTTTATATTAATCTCACAAAAATTCACTTACAACAAGAGACTGACACTGCTCCTCGAACTTGGTCATGGGATCCTTATCACCATGCACAAACTACTTCCATGTCTTCTTCTCCTCTTCAGTTCTCTCTTAGGGAAATTTCAAGGGATTTGCAATTGGGGAAAAGGGGGTTGATAAAATGGGAAGAGTTTATTTTCTCTCATGCCTCCCCCTTGCAATGGAACCCCAAACCCTTATTTTATATGCTAAAAGGATGGCAATGGTTGGGGTGACTGGCTATGGGAAGTCAAACGGTTAAGTAATGGCCCAAAAACTGGTATCCTATGCAATTTTTCACTTTTCACGATATTTTGTGAGTGTACGCGGGATGTAGTGGGTCAACAGGTGTGTGTACGCAGGCAATAGTGGTGCAAGGTGCGTACACCTTCAAATAAATGGTTTTTTGAAGATCTTGTTCAGTCATGGATTGGAAAAGATAGCATGTTAGATGGCCTAATGCCAGGTATACATGTCTAGTGTAATTTAGGGTTATAACACCAAGTGATTTAAGGAATTTTCAGCAAGCCAAGGACATGACACATGTGGATTCCCCCTCATCCAATATTGTGCGATGACTATATTGATTATGGACAACAACATCGATTTGGAAATAAAGTTGGTGAGAGAATTGTGATTTAAAATTATCCAGATTGAACGTGATAATATTGGATGACTCGGGATCTATAGCTTCGATGGCTGCCAAGAGTGTCCTATGTTGGATAGGGAGATGTTGTATAACTTCGAGAGCTGACATAACACAGGGTGCTTGGGCCAAATATTCAACAATGTTGTAGTTTTGAGCAACACGTGAATTAGGATTAAAGGTATACTTTTGAATTGTGCTCTTGGGTGGACGTAGAATAGATTCAAAGCTTGGTTTCTCAATATGGAGTGGTTGAGATGAAGGAATAATTTTAGTGGGAGATGGATCCGGTGTAGTACCAATGGATAGTTTTTCCTTATCAGGTTTACCTGGAGGTGTGTCATATGTCTTAGTACGAGTGGTCAAATATATCCCATTAAATGTGTAAATGCGTGAACTCGATGAAACTTCCTCGTTAGGAGGATGGCTTGGGTTACCTTCTATTGGATGTGTAGGATTTTGTGCGACCGACAAATGTTACTTTGGAAAAGGATGTGTCAATACAATGGGTTGATAATTTCCTTTAAAAATTTTAGCAACTTCATCTCGATGGGGACAATCTCATGTGTAGTGATCTTCACCACAAATGAGGCATGGAAATTTTGGTTTGCACTACGGTTGCTTATCAGTAGATGGTGGTTGTGTTTTTGTTTTTGCATTTTCAGTTTGATTATTGTTTTTCTTAGGATTATTCATATTTTTCTTCTTCCCCCTTGACTATTGTAGAGAAGCAGATTGAAATGAATTCACCTCAAATACTTGAGTCGGGGTGGATTTTGATAAGAGTGGATTCAACCCGGTAGCTGGGGCAGCAACTGAATGATTGGCCATGTCGATCAATTTTGAACTAGACTGGGGTTTGATGGAACCGATAACTCCATCTATGTGAGTGTTGGAGGATGGTTTTGATGGGTTGGTTGATGGATGGGGAGAGTTTGGAATCAATTCATACAAAGTACCATATTGGGAATAAACCAAGTCCATATACTAGTCACGATTAATGGCTTCCTCTTCTCTAACGACACCACCCATCACTACGCCACGAGCAATAGGAGTGTTGAGGAAAAGGTATGAATTACCTTACTAAATCATTTTCAAATCTTTCCTGGATAGGAAAATATAGTCGGGAATGTCACCCGAGGTTTTATAACCTCAAAATATTATCCCAAATTCGCAAGTATTAATTACAAGGGTTTAGGTTGATTTATTAATGAAAATAATGTTGCAATATAGAATAAAATTTATAAGGTTATGTAATATACACAAATTTAATGATGAAGTGAACATGGAGATCAAAAAGCGAAAAGTAACCAAGTCACAAATACACATATATGAGACAGAATAGCCATTTTATTTTTTTCATTCTGAGATATAAAAAGTGTCTTTCTCTTTACAAAACCCTTGAGAGGGAATGGACCAAAGTCTGATTTAGAAATCCCCGATGAACACCATACAAAAAGACTCTGAAAGTAAAGAAAAACTGAAATTAATAATCTTGATTAGCTTGCCACAAACTGCTTCCAATTTGACTCTGCAAGATATTCTTTATCAGCCATGAAACTTAATTCACAAAGAAACAAGAGTACACAGACTATAAAGGATGGATCAAAACCTCTAAAACAAGTGTCTGAAAAGTTTGATCCAGTATTGAATCTTGTTGTCTACAATAAGACCATGCTATCAAAAAGAGAATTAGGCTTTGAATAAACTCAGGAATGAATGAAAACTGAAACTATCTCATGAAACCAAAGAGAAAACCTTAGTCTTTCTTTCTCCTTCTATTCTCCCCCTGTATCTTCTTCTCATTCAACTTTTATTCTTTCCAAATAAGTTGAAGTAGTTCAACTACTTTCTTTAGTTAGGTTGATTTAACTTAACTAATTAGTTTAGGATAGATAAATAATAATAATATAGTTAAGGGTCTTTAATTAATAATAACTACGGAAGTGGGACCCCTTGTGACTCCCATTATTTCCTTCTTTCAAATCATAAAATATAACACAAAAAGGATAATCATTTTGACTATATGCCACCCCTGTATCTCCCTTAAATATCTTTCAAAATGGATATTTAAATATTAGAAATAATTTATATCATATACAAAAAACAATATATATGTCCACATTATCCACATTATATCAAAATAGAGCTTCCATTCCAAAAATATTGAAACCCACTAAGCACTAGCTTCATCAGTTGAAATAATAAAAACACATAATCTAAAAACCATATTTTCCATTTTGTGAGGCAATTTTTCTTTTTTCACTACTGTTTCCCATAGATTTCTTGGAAGTAGCCCGTGGTTGATTAGACCCTTAGGGTTGTATCTCGCTGATCACATGGGAACATTCATCCTTCAAATGCATGCAGGAAGACACTGATTTTGATGAATTGTTGGCACAGGGGCATACCCAAGGTTCAACGCTTCAACAATGCACCAACAAAACCCTAACTATCGACCCTTTCAGCAACACATGCGAATCAGACAAAGTCTCACCCAAGTTAGAGGTAGGGAGGGGGGAGGGGGTTGTAGGACTCAGGTGTTTACAACCTAGCTGGGACACCGATCTATGATTACAACACTTACAAAGAACTTATCCAATAACATGCATTAATTCATAAATCCATTCACATTGTAGATTAAACCCTAGATACAGAACAACGTAGTGGAAACAAAGACCAAGTACTTTTCATCACTTAGCACATAGTATTGGATCAGATCTGGCATTAATTTATCATCAATAAAGAACTAAGAATCCATACATCTATATAACATGCATAAATATTACAGATAAACAACATCAACAACATCAACAAAATCACACAAAGCACATCAACACAGGATATATGTGGTTCACCCCAGTGTGGGGCTACGTCCATCAACTCTTCCTCTTTATTAGTCTCTTTTAATCTTCTTATGGGCACAAATCCATAGAGATAACTCCAAAAAGGACCAGAAATCTACGTGCACCTCACCAAATCCTTCCTCCCCAAATTAGGTTAGGGCTCAAATCCTTACACAGTCGGTGCACAAAGTCTCTTACAATCACCTGCACTTAGCTCTACAAGTCTTAACACACTTTAGTCATGCACTAATCCTATGACCTCAAAATTGATCTC
This sequence comes from Picea mariana, assembly GCA_032191745.1. Taxonomy (NCBI): domain Eukaryota; kingdom Viridiplantae; phylum Streptophyta; class Pinopsida; order Pinales; family Pinaceae; genus Picea; species Picea mariana. Next base: position 18,097 of record JASDQU010225937.1, on the reverse strand, counting down.
TACTTACATCAAATAGATACTTATTTATACATTACAAAAAGGCCTAAACATGGGTAAACCCATGGGCCAACATCCCATACCCATTACATAAACCGTAAAAGCCCAAAATTTTTGCAAAATAGGCAAGATCCTGCAATCTCCGCTTCTCCTGGGTGCTTCGTCTTCGACCATCCTATAAAAGTCCCAAAAATGGTAAAACATGATCAATGTTTCCTCAAAACATGGTCGAGGGCCAATAGGTCCCCAACACTCACCTGTGACTCATCCTGAGTCACTCCAATTTAGGAAAATCTGCTTCAAAGGCCTCGAGTTGCCTTGCTAGAGCCTCCTACTTGGCGAACCCTTGAAGTAATTGTTCGATGACAGGCCCTTCCAAGAATTTTTCTACTGTCATGACCATCTATTCCAACTGTGAGCCTTGTCCCTTGATCTCTTTGAAAATCATGTGGGCTTCATCCAACACTGGTTGGAGTCTCTGTGTCACTTCTATAATGTTTCTTTGGATGGCAGTCACCTGTTGCTAGATTGCGCACTAATATTGCAACCTTTTCATGTTC
>JASDQU010225935.1:6652-20302 GCA_032191745.1 Picea mariana | reverse complement strand
TTTCACCATAAGGGGACCACTTTGGAGTTCATCCATTTGTTTACCTTTGCATCGATTGGTTTCCACTTGGACATATAACATTCTCATCAAGGGAATCATATAAATCAATTACTTGACATCAACCAATGACATCAATCAAACCAAACCATTTACATCAATGACATATGATCCAACATAGACAACGGGTTGGCGGATGAGGGAGTGTAAGGAGGTGAGGGGATGTATGAGTCTGCCAACCCATGAACTCACGAGCACTGAAAAATGACTAAGTATGGAGAGAGAGATGTTGAGTGAAAATTCTAAGTATGGTATAATTGTAATATAGGAGAGGAGAGGCGAGTATGATACTTAAAATATTCTTCAAAGTCATACCTATGGACAAGATCTTTATTATCTTAGGCATACATAAACAAATTTATGATCCAAAAAAAGCATGGCAAAGCTAAGACTGAGGATTGCAGAGTGAACTTATAGAAGTTAAAAAATGTCTTCTTTTGATATCAAGGATTTTATGAATCTAGGAGAAAGAAAATAAAGATGACCAAATTTTGGTCAACAGATCTATATCTGCATCCAAATTTGTTGGTGGAATTTCATCCATGGCCATTCCAGGGGTGGTTTTTTGAGCTATCCAGTCTACCAACCAATTGGGGGGTATTTCTTCTTCAACCACACAACGTCCCTTCTCCAAAGGCTTGGCTTGGGGGCTGGTGTTGATATCAGGCTCTAGTGTGTCTTCCATAGGCTTCTACTTGAGAGGATGAATTTCTTCCTCCACCATGCAACTTCCAGGGTTAGGCATGGTGTCAGTGAGGGGTGGTGGCAAGTGTAAAGAATTAGGAAAAGGAAAATTAAGCCAATTTTGGCCAGTGCTATGGGTTGGGGTTAAGGGTTGCGAGGGGTGAGGGTGGTTGCACCTAGCCATGAAGCTATAATACTGTGGCCCTCTTTTGGGCTTATCGCATTCCCAGGGCATGGTGGTTAAGATGTAACAAAAAGTGGGAAATGGGAGCCAAATGGAGATCGGGTTCAGAGGAAAAATAGCTAGAGTTATTGCACTGGTGGTATGAAATATGGAAAGCCCTGGGAAAATTGAAATGAAAAAATTTCCACAACATGAAGGTTAGGAGAGTCAGAACGGTTGAGTGCCCAAGAAAAAAATGAGAGACAACAGGAGATGAAGAACAAAAAAGTGTCTGAGGACTCCTACCTTCATAGAGGCTAGTGAAAATACTGTGAGGATCACCATGAAAGCCGAGGTGACAACAACTTGATGCCTCCTAGCTTCTCCTATACTTCAGTTCTGGTTCACAAGGGGTGCCATTAAGTTCCTGGAGGGATGTAAATGCACTACCATAATTGCAATGTGAGATCCCATCAGGCGAGTGGTTTAGTTGTATGACTGGCGGCTGGGGGTAATAACTCCCCTTAATTCATGTAGAACACCTTTTTCCTGCTGGACAACTGTCACCCCATCCGGGAATACATATTTATATTATTATTATTATTATATATTTTATTTAAATAATTTTGAAAAATATTTGTATATAAATTTATTCTTTTTTCAATTTAAATTATTAACATTTCCCATCTTCTTTTTAGAGGTAANCTCTTCCCCATTGAGAGCATGACTATGACTAGATACCTAATGTATAAGAACAAGTTAAACAACATGGAATACAAGAGGCTTCCTAAAATTGCTTCAAAATCTAGTCGTAACCACCATCGACTCAAGCTAGGATGGCATAAAGATGCCTAGTCTTGGCTAAATTATTGGGAAATCATGGAAGACACCATTTTCAAAATAAGGATACTATTAAAAATATCATCAAATCAAAATTTAAGGAGAAAATGTGGTGTGATAAAGAGTTAGAGGAAAAAAGAAAATTAAGGTATTATAAGGATGTGATCGACCCTAATCTAGAAGATCAAAATTATCTCTCTATTTTTACAAGTGTAAAGAAAAAAAAAAGAATTGCTAAGATTCGAACAAATTCTCACGAGCTCCATAGTGAAACTGGGCGTTCGTCAATTCCTAAAACACCATGGGATGAAATAGTGTTCCACCTTTGTGACACTAAGAAGGTTGAAGATGAAAAGCACTTTCCTTTAGATAGCCCAACCTATACCCATATTAGATCTCAATTTCAAAATATGTGCCACACTACCAACCTTCCTAACCTTTTAACTCAACAAAACTATGGTGATCTTGGAAAACTTCTCTTAATTCTTTTCGTTCACAAAAACAAAATTATAAAGAATTGTAAGTAATCTCTTACCCTCTTAAGGTCCTAGAGATCGATTCGGTCTCAATGGATGTTGTTCATCATCATCATCATCATCATCATCAATTTAAAATACAAATATGTTCCTTCTCAAGGCACTTGGATGGAGGATGGATGGACCAATGTCTCTTCCTTTCCAAGGAAGATGGATGGATAGAGCATGCATGGACCACACACCATGTGTAAGTTGTGTCATTCATGTGTTGTGTGTTGGAATTTCCATCTTGCAACAAAGGGTGATAATCAAAGAAATTGAGAATATGTAATCCAAAAGTTGCACACATGATTGAATATAGAGGAATACAAGAGTCTGTGGATGACAGAGCTAATATTGTGTTTCATTGTGATTTTTTCCCTACAATCATTGTGTGAATTGCGCTGCAACTCGTGACTTTTCCCGAATGCAAAAACATGCCCAATTTCACATTGTTGAATACACTCCTATGAATTTTATATGAATGTGTTTCTATAGTGCATATAAAGGCACCTATTATTAGTTTCTTGAAATGTAGTAAATTTTCAGAAACATCACATCTCTATTGCAATGGGTGAGATAATTTGTGAGTATGCATGTGTGGAATGCATTGATTTTCTAAAATATCAATATGTATTCCATTTTTTTTTCACTTTTAGTAGAATTTCTAGTTGATAGAATTTATTTATTTAATGACATTGCACATATGAGAGTCATAGATCTATTTAATTACCTAAAAATTTTAGAAGATATTAAATCCTTTTGGGTATATATGAAATCCATTTGGATATATATGAAATCTATTTTGGTATACATGGACCATAGTGCTTAGCCTTGGATAACATGGTCCATGGATGGACTTTTTAATTTTTTTAACATAAAATTGCATATAAAAGATTCATAGAAATTGCATATATAATATCCATAAATTACATGTAATATAGATTTTATAATATCTACCACCTTATTTTTAAATATCCATTCACCAATTTCATATATTTCCAAATGCCACTAGTTCAGTCAACGAAGTTTAGTTGTAGGGAAAAATGAAGGTGTTTGTCATTTCACATAATTTAGTTGGAGGGAAAAATGGAGGTGTTTGACATATTGAAAAGTTTCAAATATTATAAGAAATATGTTAGAAAGACATTCCTTACCAATAGGTGTTAGATGGAAATAGTCGAAGGAAATAAAAAGGATAAAGTTTTTAGAAGAAAATAAAAGTTTACTTTATAAACAAGACACCCTATTAAGTCATCAAACATGTATTTAATGTAAAAAATATCTTTATTTGAATGTGTTCATTGCTCATGTGGCAATATAGTCATCCTCAATGTAGATTTAGCTTAAAATACTACATTTGAATATGTTAAATCTTGATTGCCTATGTAGCAATATACTCAGTCTCAATGTAGATTTAGCCTAAAATACATAACTTGTCAAATATTACATGTGAATATGATAGTCAATTATGTCCTAAACAACTTTTATTATTAAAAAAAACTACTAGCAATAATGAATATAACTATATCATTTTTATCTTGAAATTAAGTTAACATATGTCATTGACTTGAAAGTAGAAGTTGCCATTTCAATATTATAAACTTTAAATATGCAATTTCTCTAGGACTTGTAAGTAATATATGTTATTATCTAGTTTTAAACAAAAACAACTTTTCATTTTCAGTTGGAAAATCAATTTAAAAAGCAACATGATAATCAATAATTAATAAGCATACAAAGTGTTCATTAGACAACAAAATAGAATAATCAAACCCATAGGCCAAGAAATCCATATAACAACAATAATTTGGCTAGATATCTTAATCCAAAAGATTTTGAAAACATTTATAACTAAACTATGACTTTTTGAACCAATTTGTACTTGAGAGTTTATTTGAAAACATATACTTCTGATTGTCAAATCAAAATGATTTCAAAACACCATAATGTATAATATTCTAGTTGTTTAGTTCTTCGCTAGACCCTTTTTTCCCCCTTCTTTCTAAAATTCCATGGAAGACTACAAAATCAAGGTAAAGAAAGATGTTGATTAGAAATTAGTCTGGAAGTAGAAAAAAAAATGATTTTGTAAAACATTATTTTTCAATTGTGGTTCACAATGAAGCTCACTATGTCCATGGTAATCCCCCCTGAAATCCAAAGAACACAAGAGGGCCAAGTATTTTGAGAATATTTGGCTCATAAAGAGCAGTATGTCACATAGATGAGACTCGAACGTGGGTGGGGAAGAGAAAACTCCCCACCCGAACCAATTGAGCTACAACTACTTGACATCAAAACAATTTTTTTTTTATCTTAACAAATATAAAGTAAATAAACTTATGTGCATATATGCAAGCATGTCAGTTTGTTTTGACATGACCTATAATATTATTCATTGTCATTGTAAATGTTCCATTTATGGAAAATCCTCATAATATGAAAGTAGTTTCAGAGATGTTTTGTTTGTATTTTACATATAGTATTTGCACACATTTTGGAAATAATTGTTGTAGAAGTTCTATAGGTAAACTACAATTGACATTTCCATCTAATTTTTGCATTGTACATTGTAGATAATGTTCATATGAACACGATGTTTTACCAACACATTTTGTGCAATATACCATGCCATTTATTGAAAAATCCATTATTCTAAAAAGTTGTTTACATTCATTGCAAAATGGTTTGAATGGAGAAAAACAAACATCAACTGGCTTGAGTATTCCAATAAGATGCAATATATTTGTTGGACCATAGACTTATTTTTAGTGTGTGACAAAAATCTGGGAAAAAAAAAATAGAAATTAGTTATAAAAAATAAATTTGTTTGAATAGTAACCACACAATTAAAAACTTGTCTGGATATTTTTTTTTGCAAGTCTTTGTAAATAAGACTTTGTAGAGTCATCATTGAGCAACACAAGGAAAGTAGACAGAGCTGTTTGTATAATGCGATATCATTTTGGGCCATTTCTAACCATGTTTTTGAATAGGAGCATGGTTGTTTTTTTCTATTGCTATAAGCTCTTGGACTTCAGAATATGTTTTTTTGTAATGTTTATTCAAGTGGACCTAGTAAACATTGGAAAAATGTAAGTGTTTGTTATCAGAGAAACATGAAAATATGAAATATGAAAAAATATCAAATAAATATATGTAATTGACCAAAATGAATAAAAAACATGCTAGGATTAAAATATTTGATGGGGACAATGTCACGTGTTGTTTCACCATCTTTCATGGACATTTGAAATTGAAAATTGTTTTGACAACACCCCGAAACAGTTGTTGCAAAATTTCCAATTGAGTAATCATCATTTTCTTCCAAAAGTGCATTGATGGTAGTACTTGGAGTCAAACTACGTTCAAGACAAACAAATGATATATTTTCAATTACATATGTTGTAGGAAATGAAATGCAATGACCTGCATCTCCTCTTTCATATTTTTTTATGATATCAAAGCCTATTATACGAACAATGTTGTTAGGATAAAAATGCAGCAAAAATTGTGATATGAGGTTTTCATGTTCATAGTTATTGTAATTTGACCATGTTTGTCAACAAGATTGGCTTGTACATCTTGCTATTTTGGTGGTGAGTTCGAGGTTTTGATGGAAGCAGGACCATATAGAACTAGAAAATCCCCTTCAAAAACATTGGTCCATATTTGCATGCATATGTCAAATATAGAACACAAGACTAGATCCTGTTTCATTTTCCTATGAACATAATGTATTTGTTGCATTGTTTTTTCAATATCAAAAGCTAGTTTTTAACATAATCCATAAATCAATTCAGTCTTTTTTGTATCAAAATCTAATCTATTAAATAATCACTATATCGTTTAGATTGTTCGCTATAACTATTGCCAACTTCCATGCTATCTTCTTTATGAGAAGTCATTTCTTTCTTTGGAATGAATGGACAAAGAAAATCTCATGGAATCTTGTGTTTTTTTTTGCAAGAGGCAAGAAAACTTTTGCAATACACCTACACTGACAACCATATACACTAGGACATAACATAAAACATATCTATGGTATCACTAATAATACCAATTTATAGAAGTAAACCTCAAACACCATACATATTTTACACTAAATACTATATTAAATCATTTTCTAAAAATCAATAAAACTGATTTTAGAAGCTAACAATTTTAGTACAAGGGAAAACTACATTATTGTCTAAAGTAACTACAATCTAACTTCTAAATGCTGAAATCATCCTTGGGTTTTTCAATCCAACATTCATGTTCTTTGTATTCCATGAACATGGAATTATTTTTCATGTTTAATCAAAATTTATTTTTCTTTCAAACTTTAGTGATAACTTGCTCAAGATGTATTCTTTAGAAGTATAAGCAGTACACAACATAGAATATTGCTAGTAGGTGAGTGTTTCCTATGTTTTACATGACTTTCCTTTTGTATCAACATACATGAATATCCAAATGATTTGTAGACACTTGCTACAAGAGGGACATGGAAAAACATGTATGTTGTTAGTTCATGCAATAATTGTGCATTACCAAGAGACCTTGGAATACATTTACACATCTGTCACAAAAGTTGCAAGATATGGCCTAATTTCCATATTCCATCAAGGGATAATGTTGGAACAAAATTGTATCGTCAAGGCTATTAGTGGGAAAGTATGTTGATGTATGTTTGTCTACCAACATAAACAAACTACTGCAAATGATACAAAGGCACATTTTTCTCCTATGCTATAATTCATAGAACATTGATTACTTCAAACAACTTTCAAACATGATGAACATATTTAGGTTGTTGACAAACAAGCCTTTAAATGATTTCTTAATATTCATTGATAATTCTAGTATCTATAATATTTATTTGGATCACTGTCATTTGGGCATGGCATAACTGCATTTGGCATGCACTGTTATCATATGTATACATACAAATTCTATTCCTATAAGTCACAACTTTATCTCATACAAAGTATACTATTGTATCATATTTGAGTTTTGTTGTTCAATTTCATTTATAAAACATGATCAAAATGAAATTCAAAAAATAATAATCTAAAAGATCATATTAATCTAAATAGCCCAATATTTTTTAGCTAGAATCTAAGTTATTCGATGCAAAATCTATAAATCAAATTAACATTGATCATTTGTGTCAATGTAAATAATTTAAAATATAGTTTATAATAGTGACAATTCATAATAACAATACTTCACTATCATAATAAGTAGATATTCACTAATTTCAAATAAAACATATGTTGCATTATTCATTGCATAGATTTTTTTCAATATTACATAAAACAAAATAAGTAAATTTGAAAAAGAGGAACAAATAAGAACAATAAATGTACATGTGATTAAAGCATAGATTTTTAATTGTATTTGACCTTTGCAATTTTGAAGTATGAATACATGACATGAAGCCAAGTCTCGGATTTAGGATTGCATTTAGATGCAACAAACCATGGATCCCAATATGGCCAATGGAATTTGCATATGATATACTGATTTCAAAATGGTCAGAACTCAAATTCATTCAACTTTCTATGAAAACCTATGAAGTGAGTTGTTTGAAGTAGATAACCCAATTTTTTTTCGCTACAATCTAAACTACTTGATGTAGAATCTAGAAAGAAAATCAAGATTGATCATTTGTGTTACTGTAACTAATTTAAAATATAGTTTATAATAGTGACAATCCATAATAACCATATTTCAACTATCATAGTAAGTAAATATTGACTAATTTCAAATGAAACATATGTTTTAGTATTCATTTTACATAGTTTTCCAGAGTTGCATAAAACAAAATCAACAAATTTGAAATAGAAGAACAAATGACAACAATGAACATACTTGTCATCAAAATAAGGATTTTTTATTGTGTTAGACCTTTGTAATTTTGAAGTATGAACACTCATGAACCCAATTCTTGGATTTACAATTGCATTTAGATGCAACAAACAATGAATGCCATCATGGCTAGTGCAATGATATACTAATTTCACAATCGTCAGAACTCAAATTCATCCAAATATCTATGAATACTTATGAAGTGAGTTGTTTGAAGCATAATTCACTTTAGAGGAAATAAAGTATAAATGTGGTGCTCTGGCTTTGTGTGTGTATAAATGACACTTGTAAAAATAATTGATTGCATGGATGCAGTCATGGAATAGGGTGGGCCAAAGTTACCCAATGCAAACTATTTTCTATGCAGCAGACATGCTTGAAAGGTGACCACCACATGATCCAATGTGACAATCATTGAGAAGTTTATATGCTTCCTCAATGGTGAGTCATCATCGTAGAATTTTTTCAACACCCCTCCGATATAAAACTTCTCCTATGAGGAGATATCGTGAGGCTTTGTGATAGATTCGACAATGGTCATATTGAGAGAGGTGAGGGACAAATTTTTGTGTTCAAACATATACAAGGATATCTCCATACTATGGGTCATTGGATGAAATCAGGAATACATATTCATTCGAGAAGTTTTCATTGACAGGGGGGTCAGATGTGTTGGATAGTAACTTGACCATGAGTTCTGCTAAGACAAGGGATTTTTTGCTTTTGGGAGTAGTGAACTATAGATCGTATTCTTGGATGATGATGATCCAGTGGGAGAATTTGACATTGAAATGGCGACGACTGAGCAGATAGCGCATAGGGTTGGAATCAACCACTCCTATGGTAGTGAGAAGCAGGATGTAGTGATGCAACTTCTGAACTGTGAGGATGAAAATGAGGGAAAGATTTTTCTCATTATTGTATTTGATAGAGATCTCTGAGATATTTTTTCTAATATAGTAGATGACGTGTTTGTGTTGGTCATTTCTTACTTGGACAAGCACTCTGACAACTGAAAATTCAGAGGTAGGAAAGTACATGATACAATCCTTATCATAGTATGGGGGACTAATTAAGGTTGCTTTTATGAGTGCTTCTTTGAGAGATTTGATCATATCTTGATCATGTTGGTCCCAGTGAAATGAGACATCACGTCGTAGTAAGAGAAAGAAGTTGTGGGCACGAATAACATAATCAGGAAAAAAATGCCGTAAAAAATTATCTTTGCCTTGGAGGCTTTGTAATTTGTGTAGGTTCTTCGGAGGAAGAATCTATTTGATGTCTTGGAACTTAAGGGGGTTGAAGGTGATACCTTGTTGGGAGACAATGAAGCCCAATAGGTGGTCTACTATGATGCAAAAGACGCACTTCAGGGGGTTTAGATGGACATTGTATCGTCGACAACAATCAAAGATGATCTGAATATATTCTATGTGTTGGGAGTGTTGTTTAGAATGAGCAGTGAGTTCATCCAAGTATGTGAGAATGATGTGAGCTAGATCATGGAAGGCATATGTCATGGTGTATTGGAAGGTGGATCCAACATTTTTATAAAGGCAGGCAAACAAAAGAGGATAATGAATTACGCGAAGCAATTTATTCACATTGTTGGCTCCAAACACTTTTTGGACATTAGAAAACTTGTGAGGATCATCAAATGATAAATAGGGGGTGAATATAGAGTCATTGGCACATCGTCGTTTCAACAGTATGCAAGCAACACATGGTGACGTGTTATTCTTCTTTTTGTTTGAAGATGATGTTGCTCCACCTTTTGACGTTGTTTCACTTTTCTTGGTTTAGTGCATAGATTTTGAGGCTTTACTTTAAATTTCAAAGTCACAAGTTCAATTCTAGTATCAATTATTGTATAATTATAACTAATCAACCAAGATAAAATGGTCAATTAAGCTTGGGTTCATTTCAGCATATTGAAATTTTAAAATCAATTATCCACTCCACTCCTTAATTGGTCTATCACAGTTATGAAACTCCACAAAGAGTTCCTCGGAGAGAACCAGTTCTTTTGTCATGTGGCTTTATGGAGACAACGAATTCATCTATTATTTATTCATGCAACTAGTGTGAAACTCCACAACAAATTCCTTGGAGACAACCGGTTCTTTTGTCATGTGGCTTTATGGAGACAACCGGTTTGCTCTTTCTTCATGCAACTTTTGAACCATTCTTTCTTCATTGTAACACCCTTCTCGTTATGACAACAACTCTAAGAACAGGAGAATTTTTTTTTTTGTTTAAGGTGTGTGCGCATGTGGAAGTAACAAACACACTTGACTATACGTCGCCAATCGACAACCAATCAAGACGCAACCACAAGGTTTAACACAAGAGGACTGAAGGCACACAACGAGTAACTGCAACAATATACGACCTTAGGCATAAGGCGCACAACACAAACATTAAGACATACTGGGGTTTCACAGTAAGAACACAGAGGGAAGAATCCATGGTGTTAGGGTTACTATTTCTGCACAGGAAAGCAGGGCGTTTAGTCTTATTTCTTCTCGAAAGAATATTAGACAGGCTCCTGGCCGACTGATCAGGAAGAAACTAGTAACCCGACCTAGAACAAGATGCAGACAGGATGAACACAACAAGACGATCTCGACATATCACAGTGACAACAAGCAATAAACGTCCCTAGACATAAGACGTACAACTAGCTGCTGTAAGCGGAAAATGACACCAGGTGTTAGGTACAGTACCTTCAAAGATGGAAGAATCCAACAGTAGAGTTTACTATATCTGCACAGAAAAGCAGGGCTTTTAGTCTTATGTCTTCTCGAAAGAAGATTAGATAGGCTCCTGGACGACTGCTCAGGCAGAAACTAGTAATCTTTGTCAGGTGTGTTGCAAGAGTGGAAGCCCTGCCTTTAAAGGGCCTGAGACTCTTGATACGACACTGGATTCCTTACACAGAAAAATCACACCCACAGACATGTCTCCTAAGGCTACCCGGGGGTGACTATATCCCGCCCGACAACTGACCAAACAACCAACTAAATACTAACAAGTGCAACATAAACAAGAAGGACGACTATGACCTTCGCGGATGGCGCACAACAAGAAGGACTCCGACAACGAACACCCAAGTTCAACATTGTTTAAATGCACAACCACCCTAATTGACTAACTCGGAGTAATTTATTGTACGTAAGTCAAGTTATTGCACCATATATATATTATTAACAACAATAAAATTACAACAACCCTGTCATGAAATATTAACCATCCTTCATTTATATCACCTATCCGGACCAAGATTCTACATTTACAAAACCTCTTATATGCTACAACCACCAAAATGATAATGACCTTCCAAGATAAAAACATTCAATTAACATGAGGAGCTCACAATGCGATATCATCAATGATCATATAGTTCAATAGCAATGCATTAAAATAACATCATACTTATAGGTATTCATCAATTGAAATTAACAAATGTATCATAACTAAAGGTGGTAATCTGTAAAATAATAAAATCTAAAGTGTTAATGATTAAAAGGGGCCATAATTGGAATGACAAACTATCAGTATTACAAATTACGATAATTAAAGCTAGCACTTAATTAAGGATGTCAATATATAGAATTGTATCATAAGTATAGGTGACACCAATTCAGACATAACGATTTACATCAGAATTAAGAATGGCAACTCTATAATAGTATAATAAGATTTAAATGACAATAACTAAAAAGGGCATTTAATTGAATTGACCACTATCAGTATTATGAATGACAATATTTAAAAAGAGCGATTAATTAAGGAGGCCAGCATATGGAATTACATCGTAATTATAGGTGACATTAAATTGGAAATAACAGTTTACATCAGAATTAAAAATGGCAAGCTATAAAGGCAACTTTTAATCTAAATTACAACCTTTAAATTTTTGATAGTCATTACAACATTCTCTGATTAGTTCCAGCATTAATTATAGATGGAGACTGGCATTCTATAAGAGCCACTATTAAATTTCATTATAACATGTAATATTAGTATTAATTACCACCTTCCATAAATAATTACAACATTTAATTATGGAATGAACTGGCATTCAGTAATGACCATGATAATCTACCTTATAGCATTAATAGTAAATACAACAATTCTTAATCGACTACAACGTTTTAAATACAGAAAGAGAACGGGCATTACAACAACCCACTTTACGGTAACCCAACACAATGGTATACCAATGCCCAATATAACAATAAACAATACGCCCCATAACAGTGGCAAACACCCAATATAACAGTGTACAAATATGCCTCATAACAGTGGAAACAACACCAATATAACTGTGGCGAAAAAACCGCCCAGTAACAGTGCAAAATCGCCCAATATACAGTGGCAAAAAAAAATGCCCAGTAACAGTGCACATCGCCCAATATACAGAGGCAAAAAAAATGCCCAGTAACAGTGCAAATTGCCCAATATATAGTGGCAAAAAAAACGCCCAGTAACAGTGCACATCGCCCAATATACAGAGGCAAGAAAAACGCCCAGTAACAGTGCAAATCACCCAATATACAGTGGCAAAAAAACCGCCTAGTAACAGTGCAAAATCGCCCAATATACAGTGGCAAAAAAAAACGCCCAGTAACAGTGCAAATCGCCCAATATACAGTAAAAACGCAGATCATTATGTAAAACGTTGTTCAAAACACCCAATATCATTTAGAAGAAACGCAGATCATTAAGCCTTTAAAACTCCAATCAAAATGCCCAAAGACATCACTAAACGCAGGTCATTCATGCATTTAAACTCAGATTAAAAATGCCCCAAGATATCAATAAAACACAGAGCTTTAGCGCCTTTGAAACTCAGATCAAAATCACCCAAAGATATCAATAAAACACAGGTCATTAACACATTTAAAACTCAGATTAAAAATGCCCAAGGATATCAATAAAATGCAGATCATTAGCGCCTTTAAAACTCAGTTCAAAATGCCCAAAGACCTCAATAAAACATAGGTCATTAACGCATTTAAACTCAGATTAAAAATGCCCAAAGATATCAATAAAACGCAGAGCTTTAGCGCCTTTAAAACTTAGATCAAAACGCCCAAGGACCTCAATAAAACATAGGTCGTTAACGCATTTAAACTCAGATTAAAAACGCCCAAAGATATCAATAAAACGCAAAGCATACAAAAATGAACCACCATAGCTGAAGCAACATCTTAATATAATGCATCATAACTGCATAAGAGAATAACTAGACAGTCTACTCTACCAAAAATAAATTCATACCGTTGCCTATCGCCCGCTTCGGATGATGTCCCGTGCTCTATGCCGCTTCCCACGCTCCATGCCGCTCCCGCTCGTCGACCGCAGAAGGCTCACCAGTACCTCCCAGCCAATCACTAGGGGTACTCTGCTTCCCCCTTAGCCCCCTGAGCCACAAAGGGGCCACACAAGATCCAGAGATAAGACTAGCTTCTCAGATCACCTCCAAGGCTGAGCTACCACTCCAATACAGCTGAGATAAACCCAACT
>JASDQU010225934.1:17810-29422 GCA_032191745.1 Picea mariana | reverse complement strand
CTTGTTCTTGTTCTTCTTCCTCTTCACAATCTATGTAGAATAATTTCTTCTCACCACACTTATGTCCCTTACTGTACTTGATGTCACAATTAAAGAATAAACCTTTTGCTTTTCTTTCCTCCAATTGTCGAGGTGTCAACCTAGTAGGTTGTGGTGTTTTAGAAGAAGGAAAATTATTCTCTCGATAGATGTTGGAGTGGTCCTTCTATTATCCATAGCCATATTTTTACTTTCAACATTTCTTGCCACCCTAAATGCATTCTCCAATGATTTGGGTTCCCAAAGATGAAACTCATGTTGAATTTTATCCCTTAAATTTCCTATGAATACATCAATCAAGTGTTGATCTAGAATATTTGTTGCCTTTATATTCAATCTTTGGAAGTTCTCAATGTGCTTTATAACTAAAACATTTTTCTTGAGATTTATCAATTGGCTAAAGAAGGTATTGATCCTTGTATCCTCATAGTGTGCTATTATTTATTCTGTGAAAATTGTCCAAGTGACGAGTGATTTGAGAGAATAAATCCATCGATACCACACAAATTGATTGGGTTCTAAATATAAAGAAACAATCCATACCTTTTGTGTATGTGGCACATTATGTAGATCAAATAATTGCTCCATCTTAAGTATCCATGTGATTGGGTCCTTGCCATCAAACTTCCTCATATAGATCTTAGGAAAGTGGTTGGTCTTCAATCCAAAGTTAGGGTTTCTCCATTATTGATTCATCTTCCTTGTGTCCTCATCATGAATTTCATGGGATACATTTTCACTTTCAGGTGTCCTCTCTATTAGGAATTTGTTTAATCCTTCCACGATCTCCCATTTTAAACCATCCATCTTAATATTTATTGAATCCCTCATCTCTTGTAGTTCATATTTTGTTACTGTCTTCTTTTGTAAATCATTTATGTTCCTACACATTTCTTAACCTTCATCAAGAGTCCAAGTAGGAATGTATGGAGGCTTATTTGGTGTAGAAGTTCCCTTTTTTGGTGGCATGTTGGCCAAGTATCACTTTAAACCTTGATTTTGAGGTGGTTCTGCTAGACAATCTTCCTTTTATTGTATATCCAAAATTTTGGCCCTTCTGGGTATGAAATTTTATTTTTTGTAGTTCTCTGATATTTACTCTCTACAATGCCATAGGTCTGATCAAAATTGGATGTGCCAAGTGCAATTTATGGCAACTTCCCCACAACTTGCTGATTTTTTTCCTTTCCAGGAGATCTCACTTGTATAGCGTGCCCCGCACAAAATATTTGATATAAATTCTAAAAATCATACCCAAAATACTATGGACTGTCCACTATCCAATGCAACTAGTCTCACTCAATTTGGATACTCTAGGAATATGTTATGATTGTTTTACCCGGAACACCTACCTGAGACTAGTCAATAGGACTAGCCAGATACCCTATATTCCACAGGGTGTATCTAAAAATGTAACATGACCAGAAGCTGAAATGTTTACCATAGATACCTTACTAATTTCTATGACTAGCCTCCAGATTTCAGGTTCTGAAACATTACAAAAAATATTTTATAGCGAAAATTCTGCAATGACTCAATTCAAGATGATTCCAGAACCCTATCTTACATAGGTTGTATCTCCAAAATTATAATGCCCCGAGAGATGAAATTTTAACCCAATGTACTTTGATCCATCTACTAAACATCCTCCAAGCCGTGCCTTCTGAAACATTGTAGAAAAAAAGTTATAGTGAAAATTCCAAGGTGTCTCATATGTAGCAAAAAAACCCCAAGACCTTGAGCTCTGATACCATATGTTAAGAACCAAATATCAATATAGCGTAGAAAAAAATCAGAATAAGTACTCAATGCCTTGAAAAAGAGAGAATTTCAGGTAATAATCCTCTTCAAGGGGGCAACCTCTTTATACCCCACATAAATGTCCAAATTCAAGATGATTCCAAACGAAAATGTTTCCTTGGTATATATAGGAGACTAGGAGGTACAATTACAACTAATGGACTAAAGGTGGCATAAATAAAATAACATTACTAATGTGATATGCCCCAATTAAGGGGTAATGAGCCACTATTTAGGGCTTATCATTAATGTTTTGAAAAAAACATTTTGCTTTATGTAACATCATTTTTTATTTAGGTGATGATTTCAAGGTTTTTCTGAGCTACTGTATGAGTTTTGAAGGCCATGCTTGAAAAATATTGTAATTTTGACCCTGTTTGAAAAAAATGGTGCTACTGGTAGCACCACTTTTTTATTTCGGGGTTGATTTTCATGTTTTTTATGCAAAAATATGGTTTTTTTGGGATAGATTTCTCGTTTTGAGGTCACAGTTCTCGTTAAGTCGGTAACTTTGTTAGTTACTTAGAATTCTTCATCATGATCCAAAATGACCCAAATTCATTTTTTTTTTTGTTTTTAGGATCAAACAAGTCAAATCTTCCTTAACCTTTCCTAGTTTAAAGGTGCCAAGTGAACTGCAACTTTCTTAGTTATACTACATTTGTGTCTCATGGCTCACAGAAAAAAGAGTCTATGCTTGGGTGATTTTTCTTTTATTACCTTAGACACTCATGGTATGTTGTCAAACTATGTGGTTTGATTTTTCTATACATGGTTTCTTTCTTCGATGGTTATTTTTCCATTCAACTGCACCTTGAGGTTGTTCCCTTTTCTATTTGTATCATTCAATTCCTATTTTTAAAGTATTTTATATGGCTCTCTTAGACTCTTAAAATTTTCTAACTTTGAAACCCTATCTCATAGGGACACACTCAAATTGGCATCAAATATTGATCCATCTACCTAATTCATTTACTAGGCTCTTGGGTTGCTTTTGCTTGTTTTCTCCACCACCTCAATGGGGATCCCATGTTATAGTTGCCTTGTCAGTAGATCCCATGCTATAGTTTCCTTGGAGTACAAGTTAGCAAATGAAATGTATTATAAGGATGTCCACCTTGATGAAACCGCGCTTAGGGCTCTACCAACCTCCCCTATTAATGTCCCCCTTTTCTTCGACATTTACACTCAACTATTATAGATTCCCCTTGCACTTCTATAGCTATGGAACACACCCAAATTGCTTCTGTAGACACAAATGACCAAGAAATGTCCTCTTTTGTAGCCACTATCCATAATGCATGTACATATATCCATGAAATAAGAAGATACTTACTCTCACCAGATTTCCAAAAAACAAATTCAATTCCATGGGTGTTCCATGGCCACCTATTAGGTTGTTTCCAATCAATGAATACAAAACAAAGGGATTATTCGCTATGGCCTTCCCCACATTGTTCCCCATGGTAATTTCCATGTTCATGCAACCACAATTTAAATCAATTCAAATGCAGGACTATGAATTGCACCTAATAAGGTACCACAACAACATATTTGGTAGGAACCCAAGATTATGCTACTACTTGTATAATCTCATAATGTGCCACTGCAGTCAAGAAACCACTTCTGTATTTTTCAAGAAAAAAATTGAATGCAACTTCCCCACAAAAATCAATGATATTAACATATGTTTGGAGCACTCCCCCGATGACAAGCTTTCAAAACAACTAATGTGATTTGGGGCATATCTCCGTGGAACACAATATTTTTGGCATAAGTCCAAGAATGAACTAACATATATGATTTCACAGCTTGGTTTCCCAACATTTTTCTTTACATTGAGTGCAACCGACACTAAATGGTCTAACTTGCATGCAATCATTACTAGTATCCTTCCCATTGATGTGAGAAAGAAACAACATTGAAGTAATCAAAATATTATCTTCAATCCACATTTAGCATCTCTATACATATCCTACTTCTTCTCTAGTGTCTAACAAATGATATCAAGTGGAAATAGGTTAAACCCTAGAGTTTATCCTCTCATAAATCCTATATTTCAACCTTAAAGACAAGGTTAGGGGGATGTCCACTCACAATCCCTAATATTGACCTTTTATTCTTGAAAAAATCTAAGATGGAAAAACAAGGGAAGGGGATAAACAATATTAATCCTTCCTTATGGTTTCTAGCAAGAATTATCCAAGGAAATAAGATTATAACATGCACTTATTACCACTTTAATAGAAAATTTACTTAAATACCATGTAAAAAACATAAATACTTGGAAAATACCACTTACTAGACCAAGTCACTATGCATGAAGAAACCCTATTTTTATGAAACATCCACCAAAATAAGAAAAAACATCCACAATATAACTTCAAAAGTGGGCATAATAGCTCCATGATAAGACTAAATGTTTAAGCATGTAACAAGTTTAAAACAACATAAATATACCGGTTCTAAATAAGCAATAAAGTGGATGAATATATGGAAAATGATAATGAAAAAACTTGTAAACCATCCACCAATGATTGCATGAATAAAGAGCATGAAACTATATTAATTGATTGCAATATGACAAGCCCTAATGGATGAAATTGTAATTATTGCAAAAATGACTATGTTAGAGATGATTCCAAACAATTAATGAAAATTGTTAGACTATGAATGCTAGAAAATGAATATGTACATGAAAATTCTAAAGATAACACAAATCGTAGAGNATAGATGGATGGAAATATTAGGTGTATATCCCAACTATGGCTTATCTGAGTACATAAGAATGGATGTCCTCGTGCTACAGGAAGGGGGTGGAAGTAACGTAAGAAGCCATGTTGCCTTGAATTATTGGGCATATGGAGTCAATACAACACCTTCAATGGAGGCTAAAGGCAAAAAAATACTTGAATATCAAAACCCTATTTGATTGGCTCCATCCCACCAGTCTCATATCCCTTAGGTTGATCTTTCCTTCAGTGAGCTCATGACAGACCTTTGGAGCCCCATTCCTGTTCAACATGGCTTCTTACGTTACTTCCACCCCCTTCCTGTAGCACGAGGACATCCATTCTTATGTACTCAGATAAGCCATAGTTGGGATATACACCTAATATTTCCATCCATCTATATGTATATGAGACTGATTATGTCACTTTTGATATAGTCTGAACATGTTTTTCTAGAACCATGTTGTATTTGATACCTCTTGATTGTTTCACTATTGTTACCATGGGTTACCTTAAAGAGTATGGGTATGCTTACCTTGTCCCATTGAGATTATGTACCTCACCACCTTGTGACCCTTTTTTTGATAGGCGATTTTTTGTGGCCTCTTCAACAATTGGTTCCTTTTTTCCCACAACCTTTTTCTCCTTCTTCAGCTAAATCATTTCCCCGTGAAAGAAAACTATAATGTATTTCGGTCATACGATGTGATCCTAACCTCATACATTAGGGGGCATCTGTTATGACCAAAAAGTTGCTTTCCTAGCCCAAAATGATAGGATTATCGAAATACACCATCTATAGTATGAGTATCCAATGTATACACCCACTTTTATAACATTTTCCCCTAAAATAAAACCACTTTTCCTAATTCTTTTTCCATTTAATTAAAGTTATAAAACACTTTTATGAATTTTCCTCTTTAATTTATTCAAAAAAAGAAAAATTCAAAAGTAATGGTTAAAATTGATTTGGTCAAATAATCATATTTTATTATTTTGATCCTATTAGGGATAACCACTACTTTTCCTATAAATAAAAGAGATGCCCTCCATTTTCATATCACGCATAATCGAAAGTATCGAAGTGCCACCAAAATTACCTTATAAATTTTGGCTACATTTCACCATCACTTTCAACCATCAAAGAGGATAATCATAGCCTACAACCACACACTTATGAAAGAAGAAGAACCCTCCCATGGAGAGGCCACCAAAGGATTATGGTCTTTAAACGTTTTCTCCACATGTGTATTAATATATGCTTTGTTCATTCAATATGAGATTCCAATCATTATTTACATCTATTTCTATTCATGTCTCTTTTCTTTTGCATTCCTTTTACTCTTATTGAATAACATAGATCTAGGAATATATTTGTTTCTTAGAAAACTAGGGTTTCTTGTTTTCTGACCCTTTTTGTTTGTATCTTTGTTACAACCAAAAATTTTGTGTATTTTCTCACCTGTGCTGCAAAATCACACCAACATATGGTTTTTTGAATATTAGTTTGGGCTCACAAATAATGCAATGGTTGGTGATCTGTGTGGATAATGGTTTCCTTTCCCATCAAATAGTGCTTCAACTTCTTAACAAATTGAAACTGAGAATAATGTTCCTTATCGTAGGGTGGGTAGTTTAAGACCTCTCCATGAAACATCTTATAATGATAGAATATTTTGTTTCCTCCTTGCACCAAAACTTCCCCCATGCATACCCACTTGCATTTGTCTCCACTTCGAAGGGCTTCTGTAAGTTAGGAAAATGCAATAAATAGTGCTTGGCTAATCTTTCAATTCAACTTGTCGAAATATTTCTATTGATTCTTTCCCCACTGGAAACTCTTACCACTTGTTTTTATGGTGTGGAGTGGTGCAACTACCTCTAAAAAGGATGCTATGAACTTCCGTAGGTACTGGGATGCCCCAAAAAAACTGTCAACTTCAATGAAATTAGTAGGAACCAAACATTTTATGATGGCCTCCATCTTTGCAAGATCTATCTTGATCTCCCCTCCATCGATCACATACCCAAAATACACCAATGATTGTTGACCAAACTCACATTTGTTGAGGTTAGCCAACAACTGGTTCCTTCTCATAATCTCTAACACCTGCATAAGATGTGAGATGCGTTGACCAAACTCACATTTGTTGAGGTTATCCGACAACTGGTTCCTTCTCATAGTCTCTAACACTTGCATAGCATGTGAGATGTGATCCTCCTAGGCATATCTATAAACCAATATATCATCCAAATAAATTATAGAAAATGAATCTAAATATGGTCACAATGCATCATTCATCAGTTTCATAAATGTAGTTGACGCATTACATAAACCAAATGGTATGACCAACCATTCATACAAACCTTGCTTTGTCTTGAAGGTAGTCTTCCAAGTGTATTATTCTTTGAAACATATGTGGTGGTATCTTGATTTGAGATCCAACTTGGTGAAGTACTTGACATTCTGCAATTGGTCTAACAAATCATCAATCCTAGGCAAAGTGTACCATTCTTGATTGTAATCTTGTTAAAAGCTCTATATTCGATACACATTTTCCAATTCCCATCCTTCTTGGGTACAATGATGATAGGGGACCCACAAAGTGAGGCATTTGGTTGAATTAATCCCTATTCCAATAGTTGTTGAAATTCTTTCTTCACTTCATTTTCTTCTAGAAAAAACTATCTACACAACCCAATGTTTGGTATTTAGGAGTCAAGAAACAACTATATATCATGCTCCACTTCCCTCTTAGGTGGTAGTCTTTTAGGCTCTTGGAACACTCCTCTATATGCTTGCAAAAAATTCTCCAACATTTTTTATTCTCTTTAGTAGATCCCTCCAAGGATGCCTTTACTCTTACCGATTCATCACTCGACTGATTCTCTTGTAAGAAAAGCAAAACATACTTCTTACTTGAACTAATCAATTTTTTGTCTTGTTTGGCACTTACTAGTGACATCTTTGATTTACCTTTATGTGCATTGATGATGAAATAATTCATATCCTTGATTAGGTGCTATCAGTTTTATCTCCACATGAAGATTACATCCCTCATATACATGTAGGGGCTTCCAAACACTACACCACACATGTCAAGGGGTACTCTATCTAACTCCACTTCATTAATAAAATCTTCACTTACACCATATTTTATATTACATTGTTTCATGAACTTAATCTCTACATACTTATTTACTCACCCTAATGGATATGGGCTAGGATGATCATGAACCTCCAACCCAAGCTTGCTAACCAGATCGACTGATATGATATTGGCTTGTGAACCATAATTGAATAGAGCATCTACCTTGGTCTTCTTCACCTAGATCTTGATATGGAATAGTTTTGTCATCTCCTTCTCTTCCCTATGATGAAGGATAATCAGATTCACCTCCTTTTTTATCAAAGTGCAGGAAATATTCTCATCCACATCTTAGCTTCTCTCTACATGATTTCTTGAATCTGTGGCTAGAAATTTCTTCTTCTTGGCATCCTTCTTACGGTTCTTAGGTTTCATCTATGGATGTAATTTCGAACACTTTTCTCTAGTGAAACCATCAATATTACAATAGTTACAATGGTTACTTGGATCCTTTCATTGATGTGTAGTTAATATATCCTTCTTGTCTTTCTCTTTCCACTTCTTCTTCCCCTCCTTGAAAGTGTTTTGGTTCTCTTTCTATTTGGAACCACTTGGCTATCTTTTCACATGGCCTACATTTTCCAGGTATTGTTCTTGCACATAGGCCTCATAAACTATATTGGGATTGAAGAGCATCAATTTCTTTCACAAATGACTGTGTAGACCCCTCAAATACTTAAGGAGTACATCTGGGTTCTTGGGAGAGATACCCAACATTATAGACATCTTTCTAAATTCGACAGTGTACTCCTGCACACTCTGCCCTTGCCTTTTCCTGAAGTACTGCCAAATGATCCATTGGTCCACTACATACCTGATAGGGTAGAGTGGAGACTTAATGATGGTTTTAAAATCCCCCCACTTAGTTACTAGAGGATCTCCCTCCAAAATAAGTATATCCAAGTGGATTTCCCACTAGGTTAATGCATGGCCCTCTAATTTTAGTCGAGCATATAAAATATTTTTCTCTTCATCTATATTGTGAATGTTGAAATAGACCTCTAATTATTGCAACCAATGATTCAAATTTAATGAATCAATCTCACCTTGGTATGGCTTGATATCCAGTTTTTCTTCCATTTTAAATAAATTATGTGAAGGGGTAATGGAACTGGAACTAATTGGATGCTCTTTCTCAAGTTCTTTCCTTGACTCAATTTCTGGGTCTTCATTGTCTCTCGATTTCCCCTCCGATCCAATATATTAGTTAGAGCCTACAACCTCCTCAAATGGTTTCTCTTGATTACTAGAGCCTCCATGAGGAGGGACATATTGTGAGAGATGTCAGAGAAATCTATTCTATCCTTGTAAATATCTCTTCTGCTGGATCTCGAGGGTTGTTGTGAACAGACTCATCCACCATTGTTATGGTTCTACGACTTTTTTCTGAAGCCAATTCCTAGATCCTGCAACTTTCCACATATATCCCAAAGAAAAATACTTTCATACCAATATAATTTTTAAAATTCCATGGATATTTCACTAGAAAATTTCATCACAACACATCTTAAACTATTATGAAAACTTAGATTTTTTGCAGTTTATTTCCTTAGATCCTAGATTAGTTAATTGCTAGGTTTTACTTGAATTTATGGAATAAATCAACTATGAAAATGAAATAAATGAGAAAAAATATATGCACCATCCACACAATTGAACAAAATATGTATCCTAGGAAACCCAGTACAGAAGAAAATGTAGCTAGAAGGTGAGGCCTATGCTCTACTCTCTTTTCTTCAACTATGTAAAGCAAGTGCAAAGAAATAAGAACTCATTATGGAGTTTCCTTTGACATTGTTGCTTGAACATATACTAAACAATATCCTAACTCCTCTATTATTCTCTTAAAATACCACTCCTTGGATTTTGTTCTCAAGTATGGAACAAGTACCATACAAAATAATGGAACCCCCTCTCCTCCCAGTGGCCCAATATTTAACATAGCTTGATAGTTGTCTAGGGTTAGTGTTTTGACTTCCTTAACCCTGAATTAGTGATAAGCTTTGGATATTCTATAATATTCTCAAAGTTATACATGTGGCTAGCCCCATATGATTGAGTAAGGGGGGATGACATGGCATCCACTTATACCATGGTGGTCAACTTGTGGGCGCAATAACTTTCACATATGAGATCTGATTGAGGTGATTCTTGCACTCTTAGAAAGGTACCAATGTGTATAATATGGAATATTCCTATAGAGTAGTTTTCAACCCCAAAAAATTATGTTTTAAGCCTCAAATTGGATCTGAAATATTTCAAATAGTTTTTTGGACCCAATTTTCCAAAATGGGACTTGCTGCCAAAATGAATCAACAATCTGATTGCTCCATTTTTTCCAAGCAGAAAGTACCAAGATAAATGAAAAATTATATAATGATCCAATCCACATCAACACATATATGAAATATGAAGCAAAATTTGCAGGATATAGACACTCTTGGGTGTGTGTCCTCTAGGGATACAATGTTCTGGGTTACAAAGGAGACAACTGCAAAGGAAATTGGCCTAAGAGAATTTGGGTAGTAAGTAGAAAAATGAAAACTGAAAAATGCATTAGCATCAATGTTAAGCCCTAATATTGGCTAATTACCCCTTAATTGGGGCATNNCATTTAAGTGGGGTAAAAGGAGGTTGCCCCATCGAAGAGGCTTATTATCTGAAATTATCTCTTTTTCAAGGCGTTGAGTACTTTTTTTGAGGTTTTTCTATGCTATATTGATATTTGGTTCTTAACATATGGTATCAGAGCTCAAGGTCTTGGGGTTTCGCTGCTACATATGAGACACTGTGGAATTTTTTCTATAACTTTTTTTCTACAATGTTTCAGAAGGAACGTCTTGGATTATATTTAGTAGACGGATCAAGGTATGTTGGGTTAAAAATTCATATCCCGAGGCCTTATACTTTCGGAGATACAACTTGTACAAGATAGGGTTCTGGAATCATCCTGAAATGAGCCATTGCGGAATTTTCGCTATAAAACATTTTCTGTAACGTTTCAGACCCTAACCTCCAAAGGGAATTTGTAGAAATTAGTAAGGTATCTGTGGTAAACATTTCAGATTCTGGGTCATCTTAAATTTGTAGATACACCTTGTGTAAGATAGGGTATCTAACTAGTCCTATTGACTAGTCTCAAAAAGGTGTTCCCGGTAAAAAAATCATAACTTCTTGCTAGAGTATCCAAATTGAGTGGGACTAGTTTCATTGGATCATGGATAGTCTGTAGTATTTTGGATGTGAGTTTCAAAATTTGATATCAATTATTTTGTGCGGGGCATGCTATACAAGTGATATCTCTTGGAAAGGCCAAAACTCGGAAAGTTGTGAGGAAGTTACCATAAATTCCACTTGGCACATCTAATTTTGATCAGACCTATGGAATTAAAGAGAAAACAATATCAGAGAACTACCTAAAATAAAATTTCATACCCAGAAGGGCCGAAACTTGGGAGATAGAACAGAATAAATATTGTCTAGCAGAACCACCTAAAAATCAAGATTCAAAAGTGATACTTGGCCAACATGCCACCAAAAAAGGGACCTTCTACACCAAATAAGCCTCCAGAAAATCCTAATTGGACTCTTGATGAAGGTGAAGAAGTGCATAGAGACATAAATGAACTAAAAAAGAAGATGGATTCAATGGAAGGTAAGTTGGATACTAAGATGGATTCAATGGAAGATAATTTGATGGATTCAATAGAAGCTAATTTGGATACTAAGATGGATGGCTTAAAAGGGGAGATCATGGAAGTATTGAAAAATTTTGTAACAGAGAAGACACCCGAAAGTGAAAATGCATCCCATGAAATTCATGATGAGGACACAAGGAAGGTGAATCAAGAATGGAGAAACTCCAACTTTGGTTTGAAGACCAACCATGTTC